>QGMG01000332.1:0-34488 GCA_007825325.1 Lachnellula cervina | reverse complement strand
TAGTTATAATAATATTAGTATTACATTTTAACTACTTATTTATATTATAACTTATAGTATTATATTTAAATAAGTAATAGTTAAAATACTAAATAGCTCTAAATCTAAAAGTAAGAATAGTACTTTAGAAGATAGATCTAATTAAAAAGTATAGTTTTATACTTAATCTAATAATAAGATTTAGTTAGTATTATCTAATATATTAACTCTATAAGAATTATTAATAGAGGCACTTCTACTTTTATATAGTGTACTTTCTAGTTTAGAAGTGTTTTCTAGAATCAAAAGTCTCTTAGTTATAATAAGATTATATACTACTTCTAAGTCTTAATTCTTAGACTCTTTTTTATAAACTAAAAGTAGTATATTATTTTAATTTAAAAGTGTAGCTCTTTTCTTTATAGACTCTATTTACTTAATAGAGTTTTTCTTATATAGTCTTATATACTTAATAAATACTTTAGTATTCTAGAAAGTATTATACTTCTCTTTTATAACTTCTATTATTCTATATAGAATTGTAATAAATTAGCTAATCTAATACTTATTTTTAAAAGAATAAAGCTTTAATTTATTAAATATAATAAGAGATACTAAAGCACTAGTATAAATTGCTATTTATAAAAAGCAAAGCTTGAAAAAATTAAAAAGACTTAAAAGAAAAGTAAAGAAAGGCTTTAAAGCTTATTATATATATAATAGAAGTGTAATAAAAGTTATAAAATAGGTTTTAGTAATTAAATCCTAAGAATAAATAAGTGAGTAATAATTTTATAATAGTGTTTTAGTAGTAATTCTATTATATTTTATATAATTTGCTTGATTTTATTAATATTACTATAACTATAACTAATAGTTCTAAACCTTCTAGTTCTTTATAATTTCTAATTATATTAAAGAACTAGAATACTAAGAGTATATCTACTAATCTATTAGAATAATTATATATTAGAGTAGTAAAAGAGAATACATTCTATGAATACCTTTAATAGGGCCTTAATATATAACTAACTAGCGTAGCGCTAAGGGAAGGGAGCGCTAGGCATTACGTGTAGCGTAATATATATAATATCTACTATTCTTTCTAGATATAAATAGAATTAGAGAACCTATTAGACCTTTTCCTAGAAGAATACTAAGAGTTTATAACTTCTTCTACTAGAAAAAATATAGTCTTATTATTACTATTTATAAGTATATAGAAAATAGATTATTACTACTTTCTAATCTTTTATCTTTTTTATATTTAAGACTTAGCTGATTTGCGATCTGTGCACCTGAGATCGAGGGGGTTGATATCGACTTGAGGGTCTCTGAATGCATGTTGGTATTAGTCGTAGTCTGCGCGGAACTCGCTCCAGTCTCCAAGGGTGTCTTTGATGATAGCTTCGAAGCGCTCGAGTTGGACGTCCTAGGAGTAGAAATGGGAGCCTTGATAGGATTCTTGTTCTGATTCGCGCGTTGTTGGGAACCAGAAGCAGCTGTCTGGGCTCTTGCTCCGGGTGCTGTACTGGTGCGAGATGGGGCTTCAACTTTGCAGCCGGCGTTGGGGCTTTGTTTGGGGGTTCAGATTTTGCAGCTTTGGTCTTTCGGGCAGGCTTCGGTGCGTACTCTTTATCTTCGTCGGTTGGCTTGCGTTTCGTCATTGTATATGGTTGACTTGGGAGATTTTTTGTTGGAGGGAAGAAGACTGTGGAGGAAGTTGGGATATGGAATTGGTGAGTGGGTTGTGTGTTGTGTTATGATGTATTGTTTGGAGATGAATTTATTATTTGTTGTAAGAGGTTCAGGGGGTAGAAGTAGTCTACTGGTGAGCTTTAAATTTGGCAAGCAGTAGCCCCTCCTTGTTACATCCAAAATTCGCTCTTTAATTCTGCTTCTCTAGAAGCACTAGAGGCTAATCTACTATGTGGGCCCCTGCTGGATTGTTATATAAGATTCCGAGATTTCAGGATTCTTGCTACGTAAAAGTAGTCGAGATTTAATAGCGGTTTCTTGAAGTTTATTCCGGGAGATCAAGGCACGAATTGCTAGCATACCCTCCAAAAATACGGACTTTTATATATTAATACCTATGTGCCCTCTTGCTGGCTTGTTATATAAGACTACGTGATATTTGGAGACTTGCAACGTGATTCCCGGACTTTATTCCAAGAGATCAAGACACGCAAATCCTAGCATTACGAAAAGCACCAACTCTCAAATGGCAGGCTGCTCATATGGGCTCCTGCTATATTGTTACATAAGAGTCCTGTAAATCAAGATTCTCGTCGCGTTTACCGTAGTCGAGACTTGGGAAATGATCCTGGAGATAAAGGCACGAAATTCCCAATGCTACGAAATACTAGATGGATGAACGCGGCACCCACCCGTAGTTGAGTTTTAATGTCCCACGCCGCCTGGCACATTATAATCTAGGACTGCTATTCCCTATCCATCACGAGAGTAGTGACTAGCCAATTAGTTGCTTCTTTGCTATTGCATTACTATGAGTCCATAGATAATCTTGGAGTGTTCCGGGTTAAGTTACAGTTCTTTCCCTTTCTCCCTTCGTAGCCGCGTCCAGTTCCTTCCGAGTAGTGAGTGCAGCTTTGAACGTCGATTTCGAAAGTAAAGGCGCCTTCATCTCAATGTCAATCTCGACGACGTGATTTGCAATAGGTTTGTCAATTTTGGCACCTCTGGCGTACTCCACCAATCCGACTGCAGTTTCGTTCTGTGTTACCCTTCAAAGATATATAGTAACTCTAGTATGCCTCCATTGCACGCTCGATAGAAAATCCCTCGGTAATTATTTAATCTGTGATTTAGATTAAATATCCGAGTAAAGAGTCTTTAGCTTCTCGGAGAAAACTATTTATTTAGAAGTACTTATATAGCTAAACTTATATATAATATAATATACTGGGTTTCGTAAACAGGCGTCTTCGATTCGAGACGAGTCCAGCCTGAGGTGACGAGAGAGATAGGGGAAATACAAGGCCAATCTCAGGGCTGCAGGAATTGCAAGAAGTAGTGCTATATAACGCGTTATTGCCCTCGATCAAGGTGTTTCAAATATCAGAGAATGGATTACTTTGTTAGTGACTGCGAGAGCGGTTGAGACTAGTCCGAATCGAGCGTTTTTATTATGCTAGAATACTTAATAGAAAAAGCATTCAGAGAAGAACGTATTTATAAGTATTAAACTGCGTGAAAGAACCTTTTCAATTGAAGCGAGCTTGCAAGGCTACGAGAAGATAAGTACAAATAACCAGCTACCCCATAGCAAACTCCAAATATAAAATCCCATATAAGAGCAAGTTCGATACTAAAGCAAAGTATAGCTAATTTCGTAATGCGCAAATATTCCCATCCCGATAACATCTCAACACCGCCTTTAGTCATCCATCTCATCCATCTCATCCTCAGAATCACCAGTTTGACTTCCACCTGGCTCCTCTAAACCCTGAAATCCTTCAGGTCCCCATTCGTCTTCTATCTCGACATTGTCATACTGCATGTCGACGAAATGATCGAGAAACATTCCTGGTACTAGCTCTGGCAGTTTCGTGACCCATTCATCATAGTGGAAAAACCTTTGATGGATCCGCAGTCCTTCCAGAGAAGCATGGCGTCGCAATCCTTGAGGACAGTTGGAACCACATGCATATGGATACATTTCTGGATTGATGTTATTCGTACCAGTGCCGCGAGGAATAGAGGCCTGGTAGGTATCTGTCAGATTGTATCTGTCCATGTGCGTGAACACGTGTCTCTTATGGTTTATCGCTCCATCACTGGCACATCCAGAAAAACCGCATGCAGCCGGATTTGACCCGTCTTCCTTGTGCTCGGACTTGTAATGCTTCAAATACCTGCCGTATCCGAATGAATCAGCCGGAAAGAGCTTGTTGCATTTTCCGCACGCGTAACTTCCCAGACGTGTCTTATCGGCGTCTTCCTTCCTGGACCCGTTCCGGCCCTTGCTGTTTATAAGCTCCGGCTGGTGCCTAGCCGAGTAAGATTTCATGATGATATTCAGGAAGTGCTTAGATTCCGCCGAACCTCCATTGCCATCCAACAAATTTGCGAAGTCTCTCAACAAGAAGACTAGGTATATGGATTGCTTCAACGGGGATGTCAACCATAATCCGGAGTTGTCAGCTCGGCGAATCGGGTCTTCGATTACAATGATCATTCTGTAGGCTGCGTAGGCGTGGTTGAACTTCCTCCACTCGTCTGGGTTGATGGTAAGCCCTTCCCGCCCTCTTACAACCAGCATGACTGTTTCACCAACAGCCACTTTCTTAAACATATCGGCAAAGCTTTTGCAGTCTTTGTGTCCGTTTACACCCAACGTATTCCCAATACTGGGAACTGCATTCATGGAATAGACAGACTCCAGGTGTGTGTAGTCCGTCTTGGTTCGCTGTATCTTGAACTTTAGCGTAGCTTGCACGTCCTTCATCGTGTCCTCGTAGTATGTAGGAGAGGCTAGCCGAGCCTTTCCCTTCTTACCCGGAGAACTCCTGGATACCACAAACAAACGTTTAATCTTCTGTAGATCCACAAACTTTTGGATGTGCCTCGGGACCTTTGGGGGGCTTCGGCTCGTTAAGAGGGGTCCAGGCTCTTGGATGAATGGCTCCGGGATCTTTCCCCTCCTTGATTGCGACGGACTTGCAACCGACGACGGATATGTGATATCGGAGCCAGCGTTCACCTGCGAGCTCCAGTTCACATCCGCAGCCGGTCTCGTATTGTGTCTGGGTTTCGGAAGCGGAGGCGGCGGCATCGTACGACTCAGTTCGGACTTCACCATAACGATATCCTGTCTCACGTCAACGACGATGGTGGAATTTTCGTCCGACTCATCCTCAACTTGCGTGTCTTCAGGAATGTTCTGCTGGAGACTTGGGCGATTGGCGACGCGACGGTTGGGGCGGTCTTTTGCTCCCGTCACTGTGCCGGGGTGGTCTAGCATGACCTTGGCCATGATATCACCAATCGTTGGCGGCCAATTCCATGAACCCACTCCACGCCAGGAGTCGACAAAACTTTCGAGACCCTTCCTAATTGATCTGGAATGCTTTTCGGAGTATTGTTCGACCATGTCGTCCATCTCACTTCTGACAGGATGTTCCGTTGGTATTAGCTTTGCCAACCGGAGAGCATAATCGTGTCGCAGGTATTCAGGCGTGACTTTGATTTTGGGTGCATCCACTGACCATATCAAACACTGTATGTTGTGTAGTGTAAATACACCACAGTTGTCGAAATCTCCTTGCTGCTGGCATGGTTTGATCTCGTGACTCCATTCATGGGAGTCACCAAGCCATTCAGCATACCGGTCGATGATCATGTTGACGGTATTCTTGCACTTCCCGATCGTTGAAACTGAGACTACCGACATGGAGTTCAGATAGTGTACTACCTTGAGTTCTTTCCAAAAGACGACGGTAATCCAGTGGAAAGAATTGTCGGTATTCAAAGGCAACGTGCAAATGCGAACCTCCTTTTTCTGGAAGCCATTTAGTCGACTTGCCTTGCGGGAAACTTTGGTTTTTCCGACGATCAGTGAGTCTAGGATGGCGACATAAGCTGGGAGGTCGAAGGTCTTGGATACCTCAATGATAGTATCGTCGCAAAGCCAGCTGCCAGTACCTTCAGGAAAACGAGACTCCTCGGTCAATCTTCGACAACACTTGACGAGCTTTTGATGATAGCTTGCATCTACATCATCCGGTACTTGCGAACCATCAGATGATATCGGGATGACAGAGCGAGAATTGTTGGAGTTGGATGATTTCAATTTCGGCAGTTCGACGGCTGGAGGGGAGATCACGTCGTCTAGGAACCTTGAAGCGAGCTCTGCAGGACTCTCTCCGTTATTCTCCGGCTCGTCTTCCCATTCTGACGGTTCCCAATCTGGGTATTCCTGATCATCGTCTTCACCTTTGTCTTCTTCCTCCGAGTCGGGTTCCCGTGTTCGTACATACGAGAACTTCTCTTTGCCCTTCGTGGCCTTTGCCGGCTCCGTTTCGGTATCTGACCGGCTCTCGTTGATCTTCTCATCCTCATCCTCGGAATTGCTTTTTTCGAAGTTGTCAGGGATTGAGCCGACTTTCGAGTCGATGTCATCGCGAACTGTTTCATGGGTTTGCGTCTGGTCTTTGACGTTGGCCTTGCTGTTCTTTTCTCGTTCTTCGGCACTTCTCACGAGTCTCAACATCCGGTCCTCGTTCCTCATACGTCTCTTGGCATGCCATTGCGGACTTCTGTGCTTTTTTTTCAATTGGGATTTGGTGGGAGCAGGATGACCCATTGAAGGGTTTGAAGCCGTCGTCGTGTTCTTGTGACTCTTCTTCCGGGCTGGGAGCTCATTGACGACCGTATCGTGGTCTCTTGGTCTCTTCAATGTCTCTCCCACTTCCCTGGGTGCCGGCCCGGCCGCCCTATACAGATATATTAGTATCTGTATCCCTCAGGCGAAAGGCAGAATTCAAATGAAAACTCGAAAGAGCCAACAGCAGTCTCCAGAAAGCAAGCACTTGGATTCAAGTATGTTGCAATCAAGAACCACACTACCATGTAAAAAAAGATCGCTGGCTATACTACGACAGATGGAATCCGCGCCGCCAGCAACCAAAAAAGGGGGCCCCGGCAAGACCATTGCAGGTGTCAAGCATATATCCGACGCGACGACTCGACGAGTGTCGGTGAAGATCAAATTAATGAAGCTTCCATCAGATGCTACTTGACATCGCAGCGCCAGGAAAGTGGTTGGAGGGATGCAAGAAGACGCGGACGAGGGACAAGGAGATTGGGGACGAGACGTACGTTTGTTGACTCCGTGCTTGCACAGAATGCTTTCTGTTGTTGTTGCCTCTCGCCATGGTAACAGTCGGCGGTGAGCTCCAAAGTGCGTTGTGGTGAAGTTGTGATGCAGAAGAAGCTGAAGCCGTTGATGATTTCGAAAATGTGTGTGAAGCGAGCCCAGGAAGGCAAGAGCGAGCGGTGTCTGCCTGGAAGCACGTGCTCGCGCCCTGAAGATTGTAAGGAGTATGAAGCAAGATGGGGACTTTAGTTACGAACCTGTGTTTCTTGCGTTGGTCGGCTTGGTTCTCGAAGTGATCTTGCGCGATAGCCCCGTTGTTTGATTTTTGTGTCACGGGAAGGCTGGGGAGGGGGAGAGATGAAGGGGAGGCGAGGACTCGCCTGTCGTAGTCCTGCCCATAGCATATTGG
Source organism: Lachnellula cervina (assembly GCA_007825325.1). NCBI lineage: Eukaryota > Fungi > Ascomycota > Leotiomycetes > Helotiales > Lachnaceae > Lachnellula > Lachnellula cervina. Next base: position 27,259 of record QGMG01000332.1, on the reverse strand, counting down.
GGAGGGACCTCCCATGCTCTTCCCTCCCCCTCTCCAACAAACTCTTGAAAGCTTGGAAAGAGTTGTGTATAAGAAGAAAAATAAATTAACAAGATGAAGCTCAACCCCTTGATATATGTTTCAAGCCACGCTAGTATTCTGCTACAGCACTCCATGTATGTTACATAGTGATAATGTGCAAAATCAATACACCCGGAAAATAACCACCGTGGTATGATCAATTCTCCAACTTTTTGTGGATACGAGCCGGCTGTTTCTGGATATCTTGACTCCGTAGACCAAACAGCTACTCCCCGTATTAAACTCCCGGCGCTACTGGCGATGGAACAAAGGCATCAAATTAGGATGTTACATAAGATATACTACATCTCGTGTTATTGCAAGAAGAAACCATTTTTTGCGTAGTACGGTGAATCGAGATCTTATGTAAAGAACACAAACCTCACGGGAAAGAGAATTTAAGGTCTTATGTATTCCCCAGGAACTAACACAAGAACTCACTAATTTCTGCTTGGTAAGAAGACGGATAAAATGTCGAGTCCAAGAACAGGTCGTAGAGATATGGAATTCAGTATTGATATGAAGTCTTTCCCGACACTATACTCGGAGTGGGTATTCCACAGCTAGTTACCATAGTAACAGTTGTGGATTGTTACATAAGATATCGCAAACTCCGTTCCCTTTTCGAGAACCCCAAGAACGGAGGAACGTTTTATCGGGATGTTACCTTTACTACACAAAGACGTCACAAGTATATTAGCATCTGGAAGTTTAAGAAAATCAACGTGTATTATAAACTGCCTATGTCGAGAAGTCTGTCGTTTGAATGTCCCGCAATTTCAAACCCACTTGCTCTGCCAGTGAAACATGCTAGCAGACGTCAAGTCTCTGAAAATCATAGATTAAAAAACAGAAGCGCCCAGTTTTGTGATTCTCCCATGCATCAAAGAAAAAAAGACCATATCAGTTTCGTTCTTTCATCATCCACCCCCTCGAGAGTCCTCCATACCTTCCTATCTCCCCGTCGACGCTCGCCTCCAACGTTCCTCTGCATCCTCGTCACTATCAGTTTCCATCCTGTCATCTTCTTCGGCCTGACTTTCGCTATCGTCACTTCCACCCAGAACCTCTTGCTCCTCCCCGGATTCTTCTTCGGAATCCTCGCTTTCACTACTCTCGTCTGGCTCCGGGTAGTCTTTCCATTTTCCTGCTCCACCAGTGTGGCGATTCATGCTTGCCTCCACCGCGGTCCTCATTGCCAAAATGCGACTGAAGTTTGTGTAGTTATCGCCGACGGGACTCAACGTACCAGGTCCAGGGCCTCTCAAAGGGTGTCCGTAATCACGGGCCTTTGCGATTCGAATGGCTTCGGATGTTCCAGGACGATTCATTTCGTAATACTCCCGGAGACACTCCATTCTTGCTTTGTTCTCCTTTCTCGATGTCAGATCATCACCATATTCACTGAGGTCCACTCCCTCCAATGCCGCCTTGATCACGTTCCCGAAGTTAACTTGGTGCATCGCTGCAGTGGCCCTTTTTCCTTCTTCGGAAAACACCTGAGTGCCCTCCTTATCGAACGAGAATGACGCGTATATGCGCTGCTTGTACGGTGACAGGACCACCCTGTATACGTGCATGTACACGAGTTTCGCGCTGCCATCTGCATTCATCTCAGTCTTGTGTGTGCCCACCAGGATGTGCCTAAAGGAGAGGGAATTTAGTTTGCAATCCGGTGGAAATTTGGGGGACAGATTCTTACTCTTTTTTTGGAGGCGGGCCTCTGGCAGAACTGCTCGACATTTTCAGAAGTTGGACTTGTGTTTGTTTGTTGTGGAGCTGGGGGGTTTGCGGAATAGATTCGGAACGATCTTGGGGTGCGTTGATTGATGTGGGAGGGTCTGCTCTTTGTTGTCGTAATTGTATGTAGAGGAGAGCAAAAAGAATAATGAATGAGAAGACTTGACTATTCTTAAGGGGAAATTCTCGGCTATTTATTCCCAGTTTACCCCTTTGCATTGTTACATACAATCACGTGCTCACAGCGTCAATTTCTTGTGACGTCAACGATGAGTATAGAATAGAAGCAGCTTGAAGCTACTTGTTTTCATGTCTAATATACGAGTATGAACTGTATATTCTCATTCTATGTTTCTGTAATCAAAATGCACGTGGTTCAGAAAATTATCAAATCTCAAATCACCGATTTCATTCCGTTACTCCAGCCATCAGTACTTGAAGACTCCTCCGACTAGCTGATCAATAGAAATGTCCCAAACTCCTAATCAAGCGTTCTCTGTTTCCGATTCCGCCGGCAGCGTTGAAGTTATAATCCTTCGGTTTGCTCCCGCGTTATCCAACCCCCTACCCTACGATAATCTTCTGGCAAATACCTGTATGCATCCCTTTATCTCCATCGACTACGCTAATTCCCCACTACGTTTTCTTGTTGGAAGTCAGTGAATGTATCCCGTCATCCGTGAAGTTTGCTTACATTGGACTGGTGGAGGAAATAATCTCTCTACATCCCGTGCATCAGACTCGAAATATTTATGTGCACGTTTGTAATTTTCCCATGGCTCAAGCACCAGCTCGAGATGGTGTACTGGGACCTTTAGTTGAAGCACCTGTCGCCAGCCCTCTGGAATTAGAGAGCTGTCTTTCTCCACATACACAACCTGGAGCAATTTGTAGTCCTCCAGCTCACGTTCAAGGCGACGAACGCACAACTCGAAGTTTCCCATCACATTATGTTCTTCCAACGCTGCATCTGTAAGGATTTGAATTTTGCATGTCTTGAGATTCTCTCGAAGCAGAAAGCTATTGCTAGTATAGTCGATTCCAGCAAGCTGTATTTTGGATGCCATTCGTCGAGTAATGTGATCGAAATCCAAGTCAATGAAAACTCGAAGCTCCAATTGACATCTCTGCAAGAGCCACGGGAAGATTTCTGAGAGAAGTTGCTTGGAGCACTGAAACAGCGGGAATCCAGAGACGTTAAACTTGAGCCTGCCTTTGATGATTCGGAGGATGAGCTGTGACGCTCCTTTTAATCGGTGAGCGAGTTCGTAGACGTAGACCATTTGCCGGACTTCCTTTGGAAATCTCATGAATGCTACTTGAAACTTTGGGTATTGAGAAATCTGTCGCCGAGGCTGTGGCAGAGCCAGTCCGCCGGAATATGATTTCTTTCGCCACATATCACGAGCGTAGCCAGTTCTGAATTACGGAGTCAGCTCGAGACACCGTAGTGTTATCTTGGAGATATACCTTGGTCTTAAGGGGTAGGAGATGGAAGAACAATGTGGTGAATTAGGTAGATGAAAAAATATGATTGAGATTTATACCAGTAGCTACGATGAGGGGTGTCAGTATGGGCAGCCTACAATAGCACGAGTATGTTACAAAGGAAAAGGAGTCTAAATAATATTTCGTAGAGGTTAGTTATATAAGAATTCGGGAGCTACGTGATTTCAACAATCAGACACTGGTTTTCACTTTCACAATTATATTATGTTTCAAAGACTGGTTTTGGTGAAGGTTCACTTCTTTTTTTTTCTAAGTACGAGATTGGGATGCAGAAATTGCAGACCTTTCATGGGGGAAAAGGCTATGAGGAGCTGGAGGATATATGTAATAAAAAATACTGTGATCCCCGAGCCTCTCAAATGTCATTCGTTGGTGTAAGGGGAAAGTAAAATATGAAAACCAGTCCGAGCCGGAAGTCGTAGTATCGTGCAATGCGCTAGAAGTCGATTTCGAAGTGCGAAGAACTAGGATACAGATCAGTGGTGCTCTTCTCCGCCGATGGCCGAACTGCTTGGCCCAGGAATCTGCTTTAGCTGTATGGCCATCTTCCGGGAGTTCGAGTTCGATTTCTCATCTTTAAACCGCTCATCATCCGACTCCAGGCCAGAAAAGTCACATTCCTCGTTGCCCTGTTCCACCCAGCGCGCTTCTCGAGCTGCGTGTCGCTCCTCACGCTTTTCAATATCGTCCATCGTGTACGACTTCCAGTTCTGGCCTTTCTGTATTGTCGCACGCTCTGCCCTTTGCACCTCTTTCGCCGCCGCTTTATCTTGCAACTTCTGCTTGTAGAGTCTCACCCTATTCTCTACATTCTGTGCGTCCCGGAGCTCTTGTGCGTAATTTGGATACTTCTTTTGGAGGTCTTCGGACAAACTTTCAAGAAACTCGGATTTTGTCATTTCCTTGAGTGGCTCGGACGCTTCCCCCGCTGGCTCCAGATCCGAGACTGGAGTGCCTTCTAGCTTGGCATCGGCATCGCCCTTTTTCTGCTTTTTCGTAGCTGACTCTTGCGTGCCCTCCTCGTACGGGCGCTTCGTGGGATCTGTGTATAGGTTAGCTATATGCAAATCTTGAAGTGCTGCGGGGTTTACTAACTGCTGTTCTTACCCCCTCCCTTCGTACCCGACCCCTGTCTCTTCTGTTTGTCGAGTGCAGCTTTGAAAGCCGACTTCAATAGAACAGGCGCGTTGACCTGCTTATTCATCTCCACCACTTTATCTGGGATCACCTTTTTCTTCTTAGCATTTTTGACGTATGCTACGAGACCTTCTGCCGTCAACTTCCCCATATTACCCTTCAAATACATAAAGTACCCCTCCCACATGTCCAATGCCTGCTCGATACGAATCCCCTCCGGGTTCTTCTCCTTATCGCTGGTGTCCAGGAAAACCTTTACCAAATCAGTAAACATCGTAGTGCGCATAAGGTCGGTCTTCGGAAAAATCTTTTCGAGCCCTCGTCTTGCCCGGACGTACTCCGTAGCTCTTGCTTTTTCTGCACCATCGAGAAGCTTTTGCATTTTTTTTATCTCGTCAGCCCTATCCACATGCTCTTTGACTTCCAGATCTATTTCGAGCCGGACTTCCTTGGCTTTCTTGTAGACGGCGTCGAGAAGGTTTGCGAACAATACTTTCTTCTCCGCGGCATCGTCTTGGTTTTTGCCGAAAGCATCTTTTCTGATGCTTTTGGTCGCGAGATAATACTTGCCGCCCTGCACCGAGATTGCTGCGCCCGTGATCTTGGCCTTGTTTTTATTCCCACCTCTGAGGCCGTTGATGTCGACGTACCACATGCTTTCTTCCCCCTTGGTGTTCCTGGGGCTGCGGCCAAGCTCGAAGCACAGAACCTCGTGGCAAATTCGGACTTCTGGCTTGAGAAGCTCGGCTTCACTTGACGTAAATTTGAAGAAGTTCCCGTCAATCTTTTGCCAGTCGGCGTTCTCGTTTTCTCGAAACTCGAGACAATGAAGAAGGAAGTCTTTGTAACCTGCATGCTCCGTCTCCGGGATAAACTTATGGGCAATCGAGTTTGTCGGCATGTAGTCCCTTGTGATCTTGAAATATTGATTTTCACTGCCTGTGCGGTAAGTCTTTTGCTCTTCTCCTGGCAACTATTTACAGTTATTAGCTTCGGGTTTATCACTTAATCCGCTAATAGAAACTTACTGAGTTCACGAAGAATACTGTACTGTCATCCAGTACGTAATTTTCGGTGTCTTTCTGTGCAACCAGTCCAGATTTCGAGACTTCTTCTGGCTCACCTCGCGGTGTTTTCTTCTCGTGCTCGTCGCTATCATCGCTATTGTTTTCGTCGTCCGAGTCCCATTTTTGGATGAGGTATTGAACTTTCAATGACGCTATGATCCTAAGGAACGATGCGACATCTTGATCTTCCGGTTCATCCTTCAGCAATTTGTTCAAATGCTTTAAGATCTCAAAAGCTTCACGCCGAAACAGGCCTTTCTCTTGGTCATCAAGCTCCTCCCACTTTGCTCGACCTCCTTCTCCTTCGATGCTGTTCAGGTTTTCCGCCATAGTAACCGCGCAATCAGCCATCCTATGTCGGTCAACCTGTTGGTAAAAAATTAGTTGGGGTTTCCGAAAAAAGATGAATTCCATGAGCTTACCTGCCCGTCTTTCATGAACGCAGAAATTGTAACATGAATCAATTCTTTTCCGGGGGTACTGGCAGAATCTTCGTCTCGAGTTAAGTCTGACATGACTTGTTCTTGCTGGGATCCCACGACCTTAGTGGTGGTTTTTTCAGCTTGGCTGCCACCCAAATTGCGTGATTTTGATTGAGTCTCCGTTTCAAGAGTCTTTGGCTTCTCGGAGGTAGATTTCTGTGCGGAGCTGGTTGACAGTGGGCTGGAGGTTCCTGAGCTCCCTCCAGCTGTCAATTGAGCCTTCTTCGAACCGCTCAAGGACGCCTTCCCAGAAGCAGGATTTGGACGTTTGACAGTACCGTCGCTCTCGTTATGTTGCATCTTGGGGCCTGTCTTGGGAGCAGCGTCTGTAAGCTTTTTCGGGGCCGCCTTCTTCGATGAAGTCGCTGCTGGGTCTTTGTCTGATTTAGGCATTGACTGATTGTTTCTCGTCGCCGGTGCCTTGTAGGCCGCGCCGTCGCCTTCTGCCTTGCGTTTTTGAGAAACCCGAGGCGGCATCTTTTGAAGTTGACTTGTGAAGTTTTTTTTTTTACAGAGGGAATTGACGGATGGAGATAGTGGGAGATGGAAAGTGGGAGTGAGTGAATGAGTGATGTGATGTGATGTGTCGTGCTGTGTTGTGTTGTCTGGAAGTGAATTTTTGTTTATTGTGAGAGGTTCAAGGGGTAGAAGTAGTCCACTGGTGGGCTTTAGATTTGGCAAGCAGTGGCCGCTCGTTGTTACATTCAAATTCACTTTTTGGTTCTCCTCTCCCGCATTATCTGGGGTTAGAAACCATGCGGGACCTTGCTCTATTGTTACATAAGAATACGTACTTTAAGGTTCTTCTTGCTTTTAAGACTCGGAAGTTGATTTCGAAGAGGAAGAAACGAACTTCCTGTATGCTTTGAAATATCACGTATTCTTATGTAACAAGCCAACAATAGCCTATATCTATAACCTATCTTATACCTCCGAATTCTTATAATGTTTAAAGGAATCTAAACTTCGAAAGTGACTCCAGGGATGAAGACACGAGACTCCTAAATGCTTTGAAATATCACGTATTCTTATGTAACAACCCATCAAGAGCCTACTCTTCTGGTATTTCAGAAACTCCGAAGGTGAATCTATGTAATGCTTCAAGGTATTACGTATTCTTATGTAACAATACCGCAAGAGCCTAGTCTTCTAGCATTTCAGAAACTCCGCCGAAAGTAACTCCAGGTACAATGATACGAAACTCTTAAACGCTTTAACTTATTACGTATTCTTATGTAACAAGCTAGCAAGAGCCTACTCTTCTGTTACTTTAAATTTCTGTAATACTTCAAGTAATTGAGACGTCAGTAATGGTTTTGAAGTCTCATTTTGAGACGAAGGCACGAACTCCTCACTATTACGAAAAGCCAAATATCCTCCTATAACAACGCCTATGTGGGCTCTCGCTGGCTTGTTACATAAGGCTACGTAATCTTTGAAGCTTTTAGGAGTTTATCTCGTAATTATGTCGCAAAATTCCGGAGCAGAGAGTGTTATTTTCACTTTTGGTTTCGGGAGGTACAGACGCGAAGTCCTCAGCATTACGAAAGGTCAACGCCTATGTGGCCTCTTTCTAGGTTGTTACATAAGAATACGTAGAATTTAAAGCGTTCAGGTTTTCACGTCGTGCTTATATCAGAAGCCCACTTCGGAGCGTGGAAAGCTTTTCTCACTTTTGACTCGGAAGGCAAAGACGCGAATTTCCCCGTCTCACGCAAGAAGGTTTGCTCTTATCTAACACACGATTGAGAACAGTTCGATGCTACTGAGATTATATAAGACTTTCAGCTTTGAGTTATTCAGAATACAAAAGCCAGAGCAGACCTCCCATTTTACCTGGGTTGTCGCACACAAAAGCCAGTATTTTCACCTTTGAGATAGATCAGATTCACTTAGCATTCAAGAAATTGAATGTAACAAATATTCACCGCTGCTTGCCTCAAAAGGAAGCCTCTCTCGCTCGCTAAAGCCTCGTCTTCCTTCATCTTCACAACAATCACAACATCATATCAACATCAACATCAACACCCTCAATCGCCATCATCAGCATTACCCTTCACATCAATACCCCCATCACCGCTATGATACCATCACTCTTATCCTATCACATTACATTTGTAAGTCTTGCATTCCGTATCCAGAAACCGTTGTACTTATCATCATTACAGGAAAGCAACATTATCTGAGCCTTGGATTCCTGTCAGTCATGGCTGGGTCCAGCACCTTGCGGAACCATGGAGGGACTCCAGGAAAAGAGCGACCGCAGACGATGTACACAGTCCGGAAAGCCTTGGATGCCTTGCACATGGAGTACTTGAGTATTCGCAGTACCAATGGAGTCGACGAGATTCGGGATGAGCTTCGGCGCATCTACCAGCTGCGGAACACGACTCGTGCCTCCGACGCAAACACCAACTCCGAAGAGCCCTTGGCTAAAATTCGAGACAGGGTTTCCTCCTCAGCTGCGAAGTACAGGATCCAGGCGCGAGGGGTCAAGTATTTCGAAAATCTCGTCAAGAAAGATGAGTGGGAGCACATCGATCATATTTGCTTCGCGATCATAAAGTTTATTCGTTGCTGTTCGGAGTTTCCAATTTTCGACGGGAGTCAGTCCTATATCAGTTTTCCCATGATTGCGGCAAGTCATACGTTTATTTGCTACCTCATAAAAGAGGAGGTTTCTGGAAAGCGAGCCAGCAACCGCGGCGAGAATGCGCTCCGGCGGGAAAGGAATTCAGAGAAAGAGCCAGACGAGTTTGTCAACGAAGTTGAGAAATCGAGCCGCTGTTACCCTCCGAATTTCAAGTTCAGGGACGGGTTTACTTGCGAAGAAAAGGTACATCCATTTGAGCGTGGAGCGCGGCAGTACAATCGCGCAAGTGATATGCTCGAGAAGCTAACTCAAGCCCTGGATATCGCCAACACTATGAATCAAATACCCTTATTGACTTTCTCAAACGACGGAACATTAATCACAAATCCAGAATCTCTCCCGAGGTGTACTCTGCATAAAGACCACGAGCGCCTCGACTCCGACCAGCCAAGACGTCGGGAATCACCAAATGCCCAACAATTGAAACCCGAGGAAATTCCAGCGCTGCAAGCGCAAATCGAGTTGCAAGAGATCCTGGACAATCAGGAATTCCAACAGGACGACTACGAAGAAGCTTGTGACTTCTGTGGGTTGGATCCTGAAGTCCCCGTCGTAAAGGGCCTTCGTCTGGTCAATGATGCGGGGGAGAAAGGATGTCTTCTCCCTCACCAAGTCATCGCCGTACATTGGTTGATCAAGATGGAAATTCTCGAGGGTGTTCCAGGCCTGATACTCAATGATTTTTGTGGTTCTGGGAAGTCGATTATCGTCCTGGCATTCCTCCTAGTTCTTCGTCAAATTTACCTCGATAGAGACGTAGAGAAGTACCGCAAATTCCCGCAACTCCAAGACATGGATACCAGACCGACTCTCCTCCTTTGTCCGGCGTCAATGCTAAGTGGCTGGGCATCAAAATTCGAAGAGAACCTCGAAGGCGACCATCCTTTGAGCATAAACCTGTATCACCAACTTCAACCGTCCGATAAACCTTTGCAGAAAGACGATCAAATCTTCCAGAAAGATCCTCCGGAAGGAACACCCGAGCCAAGTTGGCAGAACTGCAGAATTATACTTTGTAGTCTTGAGACGTGGGCAATTCGTCACCCCCCAGCTCCGAAGTACCGAAATCGGAAAGATTCAACCATCGAGTACTTGTTGATGGGGAACCCATACCGCGTTGAGAGCCAAATCCTGGATGGACTTTTCGCTCGAGTTATCGTTGATGAAGGTCATCGTCTGAAAGGCGGACCCCTCTTTGATCGCGCAGCCGCAGTTATCGAGCTCAATCCACGTTACCGGCAGCTCCACAGCGCGACGCTTTTATCAAATCGCATTTCTGATCTAAACGGCATTTCTGCCTTCCTGGAAACTCCAGCTTCCCGAGAGGCTTGGGAGACCTTATGCGCGTTGAGTCACGTAAATCCCTTCAACGTCGAGACTCAGGATGCATTGCTTGCTCGCCACACCCAAGCTGCTTATAACCAGTACATCAAGCCTGGATTTTCAACAGTCAAACCTAAAAAGCAAAAACCCAACTCCGTCTCCCTTACTCAAGCAATTTCCAGGATCATTCAGCTCTTCAAGAGGAATATGTTGCGACGACTGCCTTCCAGTCGTATTCCTTCGGCAGTCGATGTGTTTGGACGCTGGAAAAATGGCGCGAATCCTGACGGGATCATCGGTGAAGACATGAAGCCCGCGTACTTCCACGCCATTCCAGTGGAGTTCGAGCCAGATGAATATGACAAATTCGAAAATCGAGCCAGGGATTTACATCTGGAATTGTATAGAGATTGGATGCAAGACCGCGATTATCAGGGGTTCATCCCACAGGACGCTAACATTTTACGGAACCTCAGTCTTGCGTCGAACTCTTCCTTCTTCAGCAGGCCCCTGACCGAATTCGCAAGAAAGAGATTACCTATTCCATCCTCCCAGCATTTGCGCATGGCCCGAATGCACCGCGAAATCGACAGGTACTTTCACAATATTCACGACCTGCGGACCACATTATGCCAGAATCCCGGCGACACGAATTCTACTTCACAACTAAAGTTAGATCAGGAAAACGTCGAGATCCTCCAAGCTGAATATTACGCAGCTGCACAGGAAGGCTACGACTGTTGTGCAGAATATATGTGGTACGAGGGTAGAGACCAGTCTGACAGCGACTTCGCTGGCCAGTTGCATTATAGCCTGTTTGAGGGTCAACTGGTCCAGCAAGAAGGCGATGATGTTTTACGCAAAGAAGCAGCACAACACCAAGAGAGTTTACGTCAACTTTGTGCAGAAAAACTTGGCGCAAGCTTCCTCACAGCTAACGAAGTATCAGAAGCCGATGGAGATCAGTTTGGGCTTCACACCACTAGCGTAGTCCCCGAAACATTCTATCCGGGAAAGACGCCAGACGAGATAGAAGAGATTCTAACAGACCTTGTCTGCAAGCCTCCTAAGGGGACAGTTCCTCCCATATATCGGTATTGTGACTACGAAGGCAACACGGATGATTTCGGGCTCGAAGAACTCGCCTTCGGTCAAGATTTACGTTTAAAGAGACGGAAAACCAACCACATCAACCAGGATAGCATACCCGACTCTGACGATGTGATCTGGATGGAGAATCCGCCGAAGCGAATCAATCCTGACTCCAAGTTTAATAGTCTGGGGAAACCAGATAAGCTCTGGCGCTACAACCAGGAAAACCAGAATGTCCAAGACTGGGATGTACCAAAAGCATTATCGGAGTATTCCCACATGGATTCCCAGAAGTCTTTCGTAGAAGAAGACGGACTGCAATATTTTATGCAGGCAACATTGTTGGAGACGGAGACTCTGCCAGATACTATCTTTGACGCAAATTTGAGGATTTGCAAAACATATCCCAAAATGTTACCCTTGCTGAAAATTGTGCAAAAGGTTGTATATACTGATCGTGGTAGTCCCGATCACAACAAACTGGTTATCATGGTAAGCAGACACCAGACTATGAGACTCCTTCATATCGTAAGTTATATCTTTTCTCCGGAAGATGAAACAGCTTCTAACAATATATAGCAATTGGCTTCCCTGGGCTTAAGAGTTGAGAGCATGCACGCTGGGCTCAACAACTTCGAGCGACTCGACTTGATTAATCGCTTCAACAAGCTGGAAGATTTCGACATTCTGTTAACTTCGTATGCGGTATCGGGCGTGGGTCTTGACATGCACCTTCGATGTAATCATCTTGTTCTCTTCGAAACAGCAGTCAATTTCCCAATGGAAGAACAAGCTATTGGTCGGATTCAAAGATTCGGCCAAAAGTATGCGCAGATGATTTATCGCATCTATACTCGTGGTACCTTCCAGTCCGTGCAGTTGGAAAAGTCGAAATCAAAGTGGATCGATATCCTGGACATTCAGAAAAAGAGAAGTTCTGAGAAGATAGATACTCTCTCCATGATTAACGTCTTCTCTGGTGTAGAGAGGGAGCTCAACGTCCGTTATATCATCCTCACAGAGTTACTGAGTCGACCTCCACGAAACCACGCCGAGATTCGAAAGAATATACGCAATAGGAAACGGGGAATCAAGGACGACGGCACCAAACTGCTTGACGTAAAGCCACCCCGCGCGAATGAGCAGATTGGCGCAAGAGCTCCAGCTATCGGATTTTCGAACCAAGCTATGGTTTCAGGGAATGATGGATACGGAGACCAAGGCTCATACGGCGACTATTCAAAATCTCGGTCCAATCAAGATACCAAACCGCCAATTGCAGCTGAAAGTCCAGAAGTCATCCTCGAAGATAACAACGGAGAGTCGCAGGGCAAGCTACCCGTAGCAAGCATTGATTTGTTACGATATACAACTGCGGAATTATGGGCTTCGGTTTTCGAACATAAGGGTCATCCGTGCGAGACACTGCTCTTTCCAGAAGATCTACGCACATTTCGGGCGGTCCTACGGGATGCTGATGATGAGCTTCGTAGTTCGCCTGGTTCGGATAGAACCACGCCTGTCAAAGAGGTCGTGGATTTGATTGCTACAGGGGTTTTTGCGACATTTGACTATGCGGATAATGTGATAATGTGGCGCTCGGAATTGATTATTTGGGTGGCAATGAATTTTTACGGACATCTATTTCAGATCGGGCAGCTTGATATGGCAGGGTTAAACGGGAAAATGGTTGAGGTTAGAACTTTCGTTAATTGGGACTATACTTTATGCCGGACTGGGAGTCTAGATGCATTCTAATAATCCAGGATGAGCCATAATTAATATCATGTAATATACCAAAGAATCTCAAACACAGAACATGTCCGTCAGATCTCGTGATATTCCCTATCGCTCCGAGGAAGACTCAGGGTCGCATCCTAAGCCTTTGTAAACCTGAAACATATCTTGAACACTTTTGCGTAGTCAATCTGAATAAGATACAGTTTCTTTCTTATCAGTTTCTTATCAGTTTCCTTATATTTTCCCTGTATTACTATTGGTTGATAAGATCTAAGCTTTTAAGCCGCATACTCGTATCTGATTAAGTTTTCAGCCGCACTACTTACTCATCATCCATATCACGTGGAAACACCACCTCTGTGCACGGCCTACAAAACAATAACCCGCCCCTTTTATAGCTTTCTTCTTTTATACGTAGGAGGTGTAACCCAACTCCGATACGTAATTAATGTTCTCGTTTCTGCTCTTCTATCACTTGATCACAACCTGTTCCTCGGGCTTCTAGAACATTTCCTATGAAGCAATAATAACGGTAAAGACCAGGACTCCAGGAGGACTTTTATTTTGCGGGGGCAATGGGCGGATATGATTAATAACGTTTCCCACGTCTCGATAACCTCAAGTACTTCGCAAGGACCGGTGGATATTAAGGTCAATAATGATTTGAACCCAGAAAAGATTCGAGAGCTTGGAAGCACTATATGAAAGCAGGCCACCGGGCAAGCAACCGCATTTGAGGATCATATTAAGGTCCGATAAGGGGAAAGCCGGGTATGATCATTGTTCGGAATGCGAATACCTAGCGTATTATACACAATCTACTCGTAGTTAGCTACACTTCGCTTTGTCATCGAACCTTGCTCTTGTAGTCGATTTCATCCCTAGGGTTTGCCCTAAGTCAACTACTGATTTATCCTTATTCTCTCGTATACATTGCCTTGCAAATAATGATTACTATTCCAGAAGCACTCCACTTCACTTACATGGCAAAATTTTCCACGGGGATTTCTACTAGCGGGCTCCGCTCATGCATTGATTCTAGACGGCTAGGATTGTCTATCGGTTTTCTTTTTCAAGTTTATGCCTGTGTTATCATTCCCCCTTTTTCGTTTCTCGGTACGCTAAATCAGGCAAAGTCCGTGAGGCTTACTAGACCCATTTGGGATCGCGGTTTTGAAGTCTGATATATTTCAGCTAGTTAGAGTTTAAGCTACTTCTTAATAATCATTACCATAGTAGAAACTTTGATGTTGAACGGCTAATGTTCTAATAGAGCGGTGCCCCAGGTTAATATCTTTGCTATTTTTTTCTAGTTCGTCGCTTGTGTTTTACCTGCAACCTAAACGCCCTCAACACCAGCATCTTAATTTAGTTCCGCTCTCCGCTTGCTAATATGCCCTGAAAGTCCGCAATAATATCATCCTATATCATTGTTAGCACTTGCACTACCTATGATTTCGATTACATCGAGGAAGTACATACGATGTTCTCGAGTCCGACGGAAATGTATATCGATTCTTCTTGCGTCTGATCTTCATGAACCGCTTTGTCTTTCACAGTGATTGTTCTTAGTAAATCATTGATTAGTATGCGTCCTGATTCACAATCTACGCTTGAGCAGACTTACTTGCTTCCTCCGATACTAATATTTCACATTTAGCTTTTTGTTGCATATCACAACGTTTGAAGTGTTGGGTATTTTTCACTCACCTTGCACCGAAAGAAATCACCTTAGACTCTATCCAGACTAGCTCCTTCGCGCTCTTCAGCTTGATAGAAAGTAGACCGCCATAACCCCGCTGGCAGTACTTTTTGCTTAGAGAATACGAGGCATTACTCTCGAGACCTTTACGAGTTAGCAAAACCGGCATTCTAGGAGGAGAACACAAACCCGGATATCGAACCACATCAACTCTCTCATCCAACTCCAACCAAGCCGCCAGTTTCGCAGCGTTGCTTGAAATTTTCTCCAGGCGTACAGATAGTGTCTCAAGTCCCGCCAGCAATTGAAAAGCTTCAAAAGGATTCAAACACGGACCCATATCCCTCAGCACCGCGATCCGAGCAAAAGATATAAACACCAAGTGCCCAAACTTCTCCCACAGCTTAAGGCCGTGAAATCCCGGAGCCTGTTCGAAGAATTGCGGAAAGCGGTCTTGGTTTTTTACCCAGTTGAATTTGCCGCTGTCGATAATAATCCCTGCTGGATTTGAGCCGGAGATGCTGAGCCATTCGGCGGCGGATTCTACGATGATGTCTGCGCCGTGCTCGAGGGGCCGGAGGAGGAAGCCGCCTGCGCCGGCGGTGTTGTCACTGTGTGGTTGTCAGTTGGAATTGATATCTTAGGGGCGGTAATGAATACACTACGAGTGGTACGCCTGCTTCGTGAGCTACAGTGGCAAGAGCTGCAATGTTTGAAACGAGCAGATCAGTACTTGATATACTCTCCACAAAAACCCCTTTCGTGTTCCCGTCAATAGCCTGTCCAACCAGGTCAACATCACCGCTCTCGACAAATCGCACCGTGATACCCAACCGTGGCAGTCGATACCTGAAGACGTTTTTCGTTCCCTCGCAGACTTGTGATGCAACGACGATGTTGCTCCCGGATTGTGATAGTGCTGTGATGGTCATAAACAGAGCTGCTTGGCCAGAACTGAGACAGTCAGTAATACGAGCCGGGAATGGTTCAGACATGACCTACGCAGCCGCTAATGCTGCAGCGCCATTTTCTAGTATCGCCATGCGCTTCTCGAAAACATCGACGGTTGGCTGGGTTGTTAGCGTTTAGTTCAGCTCGGTTCAGGGGCGATAGGGGGCCGTACATTGGCGATACGGCTGTAGCAAAAAGCATCAGCCGCCATGCCGAATATCGCGGCTCCATGGGCACTGTTGTTGAAAACGAAAGACTGCAAGCATGTTAGAGATATGCTACAGTTGTGTTTATGTGGGGTGGTCACTGTAGATGCGTAGATGGGTGTGTTTTGTACGCCGTTATCGGATCGACTGAGTCTGGAACGTGAGGTTGGTATATTGTATACTATGGGATCTGGATGCTTAGCTTACCCGGCATGAACCCCTGAAGTCTCAAAATGGAAGGAGCTTTGCGCTGGCTCGGGGTCCTTGGGTAGGTTTTGCTCCGCCATGTCTGGATGGGCACAAAAGCTGCTGCAGGTATTAGAATACTTGCGTGCTTTTAAATGTTGGCCGGTTCTAGCAGTTCAAGTAGGGATCATTTGATATAGCAAAAGGCCTCTTTCGACTTTGAGATATAAGAAAGCGTTGAAATTGTGTGCCTTGTGGGGTTGGAAAGTGGGGTGCCGGTTACCGAGCTGCAGTTAGCATCGCCCCCATTCAGCAATCGAAGAAAAGCATGCTATATGTACTCGAGGTTAGAATGCTGACTGTTATACTTTATATAAAAATCCTTAGCTTAGCAGGTCGCCATTCTGTTTAGAGAGGTCCCTTCCCTAGGACTTTAGGCTTCGCCTGATATCTGCCACCCCAAGATTCCCAAATCAATATCATTAACATCTCATCATAGGTCGGTCGACTTGATATCATAAATTCCTTGAAGACACTCATCAATAAGGACACAGCATATTTATCTATTCCTTGTCCCTTGCTTCGTTGGCGATGGTGAAATCGCTAGCTTGGTTTTGCAATGGGTGCTGTCGATCACGTCTGCAGCAAGCATGAAGAGTCACATGCGACTTCCATATCACCTCAAGATAAGAACAATATATCCCATCCATTTCCCACATCTAGAAACGCATCTAGGTTTCTTCAAACCAAGCCAAACCGCAGCGATGGCCCCGTCTTACCTGCTCAGGCTGAGATCCTTTCTCTGGGGCAGCGACCCCAAAGATGCCTCTCTCCTCATCAAACTCGACTTTACGATTCTTCCATACTTCTCTCTGATATGGTTTCTCTTTGGGCTCAGCCGCTCAAGTTATTCATCCGCTTACATTAGCGGGATGAAAGAAGCGCTGGGCTTTGAGGGAAAGGAGTTTAATTACATAAACACCACGTACCTCGTCGTCTACGCCGTTTGCCAGATGCCGGGGACTTCACTGCTGACGATCGCGCCGCCAAAATATGTTTTCGTGGGGGCGAATGTGATGTGGAGCATTTTAACGCTGATTACTTTCAAGATGAATCATGTGTGGCAGATTATTCTGCTGAATGCTTTTGAGGGTGGGTTTTCAGCAATTGCATAGTACGTATCAAGTATAATTGTTCAATGGTTCCTCTGCTTATATGTATAGTGTTGGAGCTCATTTTATTTATGGGTCGTGGTATAAAAAGTCGGAGCTGGGTACTAGAGCTGCGGTCTTCGTCTGCTTTGGCCATTTGGGGAGTATGGCGGGACCTTGGATTCAAGCTGGTTTGCTTGAATCTTTGGCGGGAAAGAATGGGCTACCTGCTTGGCGTTGGATATTTATTATTGTGTCCGTTATTACTATACCCACGGCGCTTTTTGGTCAGTCTTTTATAGTGCGGAATTGGATGGTTGCTAATTCGAAGATTCAGGCTGGATCTTTATTCCCGGTCTTCCGTCTCACAGAAATGCATGGTATCTCACTGAAGAGGAGAAGGATCATGCTGTGAATAGACTAGGACAACCGCAAAAGGTCACCTGGGATAGAACTGTTTTCAAGCGTGTTTTGCTCAGTTGGCAATTCTGGCTACTTCCAACTATTTTCATGCGTAAGTTAGGAACCGAACACCTCTTGCGGCCAGAAGATATTAACCATTAAAGTCTACTCACTCGCGATTCAAATGGAGTTGAATAACGTCTTCCCCTTATGGATGGCATCTCGAGGCTACACAAAAATCCAGCAAAATACCTACCCCACCGGAGTTTACGCAACAGCCATAGTAGGCACCATCATCTACTCCGTCATCTCCGACAAGATCCAATCCCGCTGGCAGTGTTCACTCGCCATCGGCCTCACATTCATCATCGGCAGCGCCGTCCTCATTGCCGATCCGCATGGGGTCGGTGGGCAATTCTTCGCCTTCTACCTCCTAGGCACAACATACGCACCGCAAGCGCTGTGGTATTCCTGGATGGCCGACGTCACAACGCACGACTTCCAGCTGCGCGCCATCACTACAGGCTTCATGAACTCTTTTGATTTTGCGTTTGTGACTTGGTGGCCGCTGATCTTTTACCCGGTTACGGATGCGCCGGATTATAGGAAGGGGTATATTGCTAGTATTGTTACCGGGTCGCTGATTTTGCCATTGGTGCTTGCGATTGCGTATCTGGAGAAGCGGGGTCTTAGGAATGGGACGCTGGGGAGAAGACTCGGGGCTGACGAGGGTGGGGGTAATAGTAATGAATCTCCTGAATTTCTTGAGTCTCCCGAATCTGTTATACATTTCCCAGCAAAAAGATGATGGGATGGAGTAGGAGACACCTAATAAAGGGGAATTCTTTGATAGTTACACAAGACGCTTTTTGGTTGGGAATTAAGTGCTCAACAGCTGCTTGCGAGCTATTTGTAGTGCATATATAGATATATTACGGGAATGGGACGAAGGCGCCATCCGCGCTGTTAATGCATGACACGTCGCCTGCGTGTAAGATCCAGTGTGGATGAGGGTGTGGCTATATTACAAGAGACGTGGCCGGAGCCATCTATACTTGTGGAGTCCCAAGGCAGACGCCCAACATCTCGAGGCTTTCATTTGCGAAGTGCAACCACCTTCCTTCTAGCCCCAGTCAATCTCAACGATGGCAAAACCTGAGAATACCATCGTTGAGGCTGAAATACCAGGTTTACGTGCCCATGGAATCTTCAAGCAGGGAAAGCCAGAAGTCCGAAACCACAAACCCTTGCTTGTCCTCATTCATGGCGGCGGTACAAATGCCACGTACTTTGATAATGATATCTACTCGTCAGTAAACACCTACAACAAGAATCCCCTACTAACGCCAACTCCAGAATACCCGGAATCTTCAATAAAGCAGGCTTTGATGTCTTGAACATCAACCGAGCGGGGTACGGCGGGAACCCGCTGCCAGAATCCAAACACCCGCTCCTTTCCTCCATTCCCCTCTATTCCTCACTCATCAGAAAAGCATACGCCGACCACACAAACGGCCAAAACGGCATAATCCTCATCGGCCACTCTCTCGGCGCCGCCATCTCGCTCTCACTCGCAGCATTCGAAGGTCAGAATCTCCCTATCCTCGGCATCAGCGCGCTAGGAATCATCCCCACCAGAGACCACCCGGCCGTCGTTGTAAAAGCCCTAGAAGCAAGTCCGGGGAATCCTCGCCTTGCGTTTGAGCCGTCGCCTGACTCGGTCGAGACGTTTATGGGCCCGCTTTCTGTTCTGGATATGGAGGTCCTTACGCACCCGGCCATGCTGACGATTTTTGAACCTTGTAAGCAAGCAAGTACGTGCACTCGGTCTATGCAGGAATACTCATAGTTATAGGTGTGACGTCTGAGATGCTGGAGTGGTTTGATCCGACGTGGTACGAGCGGTTCGTGAACGAGATTGCGCCGCAGATTCGTGTAAGATTATTTGCCATTACATACTAGGTATCCATATCATCGCCGCGTCTTCTAACGCCCCACAGGTCCCTCTGCAGTTCCTAGCTGCGGAGTATGAATTGGGTTGGAGGGGTATCGAAGAAGGTCGGCCTACTTTTGACTGGGTCGCCGGTCTGTTCACCAATACTCCTAAGCTGGATGCGAGAATCCTGCCCGGTGGAGGCCATAATTTCGAACTCGGCAAGAATGCAGCCGCTTTGCAAGAGGCGCGAGAAAGCTTCATCAATACATTAGTGAGATCCGTTTCTTAGTCATGTGAACAGAACCCGTTCGGTTTTATGTCTATTTTTCATTCCTCTTGTGAGCCTTTCCCACTCATTGCGTATTCCCAATCCATGAAATCTCACACAATGTGGTATTTCTCAGACTTCAGAGACCGGAATCCGTCCCGGCGGTCTGCTCATTAAACAGGTCTCCCTAGTAGGCTGACACTTTCTAGATACCTCGAGCTCCCTTCTCACAAAACCCCAACCTCCCCACATTCAACGACATCCCCCTCCTAGACTTCGCCTCAACCCGCAACCCCGCCACCAAACCCTCATTCTTAGCAGCCCTCAGAACTGCAATCGTCGACGTAGGCTTCCTATACATTAAAAACACGACCATCTCCCCTTCCATCCAGGAAACTCTCATTACCAAGGGCATCGAGGCTTTGGAACTGCCGCTGCAGGAGAAGCTGAAGGTCGAGATGGCGAATAGCATGCATTTTTTGGGATATGCTAGATTGGGCGCTGAGGTAACGGGGATGAAAGCTGATTATCGGGAGCAGTATGATGTGAGTGTGTTTTTTGGGGTGCAGGTTAATTCAGAACTGATTGTCTCTCAAGTTCGCGACAGAAGTCCCTGCACCGGGACCTGAAGAGCCAGCGCATAGGAATTTGAGAGGTCCGAATCAGGTATTTTCCGCTCCGCACTAAATGTGGGGGATCTCAAGACTTATAAAGGTGTAGTGGCCCGATGAATCTATAATCAAAGGATTCAGGACCGCAGTAGAAAGCTATCTAGAAGAAATCGCCACCTTCGCCATCTCCTTCAGCCGACTCATCGCCGAAGCGCTCGACATGCCCGCCAATTCCTTCGACCGGTTCTTCGAAACCCCGCAGCACAACAAACTCAAGCTCGTCAAGTATCCCGCCCCACCTCTCAACACGCCCATCCCCGAAAGCGGTATCCAAGGCGTGGGCGCCCACAAAGACGGCTCTTTCCTGACCTTCCTCCTCCAAGCCACACCACACGCAGGACTGGAAATCCAAAACAAGCTCGGCGACTGGATACAAGCAGCTCCCGTTCCCGGAACCCTGGTCGTAAATATAGGACGCTCGCTGCAGGCTCTCACGGGCGGGGTTTGCACCGCGACGACGCACCGCGTGAACCTATCGCCCGAGAACTTCCTCGCTGCAAACGGAACCTCGCTCGGGCCACGCTATTCGTTCCCGGTATTCCAGGGCATCCGAACTGATCTCGACGGCGCAGATGCTTCTCTGAAGATCCCGCAGCATATCCGGGACTTGGTGAGGGATGAGAAGGTGCGGAGTGAGGCTGAGGCGACGTTTGATAAGATGTTTGGGGATTCGGAGAGGGTGAGGGAAGCTGTGTTTATCTCGAGGATTACGAGCCATCAGGATGTTGGTGCTCGTTGGTATCCGGAGATGCTGGCTAAGGCATTGGAGGCGCAGCGGGAGTTCAAGGAGAAGCCGGCTGGGGAGCACAAGTAGCTTTTTGATGATGAGCGAAATGGATACCAAGATCAGTTTCGTATAGAAATGAACAATAATAGAAACGAAATGGCACCAGGCCCAAAAACGCCGGGTACTAGTACCCTGGCATATAAACGGGATCCCTTTCGTCGATATCCAACAGGCGTTTCCAGATGATTATTTTCTCGGCAAGTGCCTAATATGTGCTGAAGGCCTGGTGAAAACATATAATTATAAACACCACCACTTTGCCTTAGCGGAACGTGATCTGGTGGATCGCGTTCCAAGTATGTACTCTGCGGAAAAAGAATTGTTACAAAAATGTCGAGGGTCCAAAATCGTCACCCGTCATTGACGTCGATTGAAAGTGGCTATCCCAAAGTTCCTGTCCCACAATTAATACATGTCTGAGACGCTCATAGCTTTTGATGCATCACAGCTAGGTAAAGATAGCTTACCCAGTCGAAGTTCAAGTCTGCGTCTATTACTCCCGTGAAGGCATCCATGCCTGATAATCCTGTATACTGGGCGTCGGGATCGAGAGGCGGGGACGAGGTTGCGGCTTGGGGAGGGTTAATATCGTGAGTGGGGTGGGAGGAGATATGAAATCTCAAGCATGAGAGGGGAGACGTACCATGGTAATTAGATGCATTTGGAGGGTTAGAAAACGACGTTGAGGTTTTAAATTCTGCCGAATCGGTAGATTCGAGATCCTTCAATATCACGCCCAACGTCTCACTTGCTTTCACGGCAAGAGCTGAGACTGTTCTCGACTTACACCAGATCTCATAGCTGACCCTCAGAGCCTCCAACATTTTCCCCCTCGGCCACATCGTCTCCGTCTCGTCTGGAGACAGACGCGTGCGGCTGTCTATTTTCCTACCCCAGGCAAGATCCAGACAGAGCACCATAGCCGCAAGCACGTAGTCCTGGTTTATGACCGCAGCTCTTCTCCACCGCTCACCCGACAGCTGTCCACCGGGTTGGCTCCCCTCGTCAAACGTACGCTGCACGTCCAGGAGCCGCATGGCGGCGTCGACAGACGCTGCTGTCGAGTACCGGAACCGGGGGTCCGATTTGCCGGAGATGAGGTACTTGCGATGCAAGACGCAGCGGCTCTTCTGGAACGTTACCTCGAGGGTGTAGCGCTGGAGGATGACGAGCGCGTCGTCGGTGATGGACTGGCTGAGAGATTTCATGGTCAGGTAGGGAGGGAGCGTAGCGTGGGTTTCCAGGAGGCTGGAATCGAGGCGCAGAACCTCGTCGTAGGAGATGGGCGTGATGGAGTTTATCTGGTCGACGATGAGGCCGAATTGTCGGAGTAGGCGGACTTTGAAAATGGAGTATGCGACTGGGGTGGCTTCGGTGCTTGGGCGTGGGTGGGGGAGCGTGGTCATGCTCTCGTCGAAATCTGTGTCGAGTAGGTTTTTAGGCTCCGCCGTGTCGGTCTCTCCCTCGCGGATCATTCGTGGAAGACCGATGTATGCAGAGGTTAAGATGTCTTGTTGGGAAACCATGGACCATATTCTTCGTCTCATTTCCCCGTCGAATGGCGATATGGAAGGGTACTGGTAAAGCACAGGATTAGCGTTACTTTTCTGGTGTGCTTCAGGGATATATGGCAATGATATAGGAAGTTGATGTGTCTAATGTAAACACATGCCCGCAGGGTGCAATATGCCAAAGTAGAAACCAAGGAAATATCGGACAACTTACATGGCTTGCATCACGATGATATCCGAGTCGCATGGCTACCCTAACGATAATTCCAAAGACGATGTAAGCTCCAAAGTCCGAATCTCTGTCATGAAACAAGTCTAGCGCGTAGTAGAAACACAAAGCATCTACGGTATATCGTCTTGGGCGGAGGTAATTCACCTCTACAAGGCATTGGGCTGTCCGGTCGCGAAAATGCGTACTCATCTCCCACATGGAGGTAAATGGTTGAGGCATACTATGCAGTTCGTCCCCAGCCACGGCATAAAAGTATGAAGCCAGGCCAAGAATGGAAAATAGGAGTCCAATCCACATTAGCGGTGTTTCATTGGGCTCTTTGAACATTTGGTCGTACTGCAATTGAGATTGTTAAATAATTACTCTCAGCCTAGGTGTTTATGATCACTCACCTCTTTCATGAATGTAGGCATATGTATGACCACTGTGCTGCTTTTAGTACGTCTGAAAGCCGGTTGGGTGGATAGTAAGCTTACAGGGAGCCATGTCCATGGTTCTGAAAGTCAACACCTCAGAATTAGCATTGCCTAGTGTAATTGAGGGGCTGGAATAACGATTCGAGAACAGTCTACACTCAAGATACGACTGAACAGTCAATCGTTCCTGAGGTATCATTGACTTACCTGTACCATCGCGAGATCAGCACGTCACAAACTGGCTTCGGGGGAATTGAAGACATAATTTCGGCTCTTGAAGCATTATTGTCACCAAATAAAATCTGTGGTTTGAAATTGGGTATTTCGGATGTGGCAGGGGGATCCTCCAAGTCAATTTTCAAATCTGCAATGTCGTCGAGTATTGCTTCCCAATGTTCGCTCCCCACAAAATTGACTTGATCTCTTGCTCTAGTAAGTCTCCCTGCTAAAACTTCCGGGACGTTTGCATTCATTTGGTTACTAGGTGATGGCGCTGTAGATTGAGTGAAGCCGCCATCCGAGATCGCAGTTCCCGTACTACTAACGGACGGTGTTTTCGCTGCTGTGAGTCCATCCTGGTCTGAACTGGGGGCAGTCTGACTGTTTAACAAAGTCGTTACCATATCCTCCAACTCCCGAACTCGGTTCTGCAATTGAAAGTTTGTGGTGCCTTGTTGCCTTGTAGGACGACTATGCGAAGTTTCATGCTTAATGAAGTCACACAGTTCAGCCTGTCCACGCTTGGCGCAGTTGAGACATGGCTTCACGCGATCACATTTTAACCTATTCAAACGTAAGCGTAAGCTAAGCCGTGTTGAGGACCGATTGTCACTTTTTCTGTCTACAGATTGTGCAGGACAACTGTGGCTTGTCCCTACGACGACTTGGCTTGACTGGTGGGGGTTGACATTGAGATGCATCTTGGATTGGACGTGGGCCTGAAGCGGCTGGGTTGGTGTCAAGTATCGAGAACATCTGAAAGACGCAATAGGTGGATTGTGCGCTCTGGGACTGTTATATGCCGAAGTGCAGGTAGTTGGTTTGAAGCGTTGAAGTATCTATATCTCGGTCATGACTAATAAATTATTCATCGACCTAGTCTAGTCACGTGGTAAATATCGTCGCTTTCGCCTTGTGAGTAGATCTGCTAGTGTAACAAGGGGTGGTGCATGAGTTGCCCTACGGTATATTATTTCTAAGAATATGGCAAGCAGAACAAGAAGCCTTTTGACACATGACTTGCTAGAGTATAAAGATAGCTCAGACTATGGTAATCTGTGTATACTCCCACCCTGATGTAAAAAAGGGAAGATAATTGGAATATCTGTCCTCCTCATTTATGGTCATAAGGCCAATCCTGTGATACTGGCGAAACAAGTTATCTACGGGTCTCAAGATCAACCCGTGAGTCAAAAAGTAAGGTTTATCTTCCCGGGCACCCCTCCATACTTCAAATCGTGCAATAAGTAGACAGATAATGTCCGGATCCTGAGATTCTGGTGTTGCTGGCTCATCCATGGCTATTGTGCCGCAATCTAAAGATGCTGCTTGTAAATATCTCATGGACGCGCATTTTCCGCAAAGGGTTATCTCAGCACCTTTGACTTGGCCAAACGGATCGGAACCTAATTTTTCTACAGAGATATCCACGAGGCTCACAAACTCTTCATTCAAGATCCAATTGGTGGTGTCGTAGATGCGTGCTTCCAGTGTGCTTGTTTCCGTGCCTTCTAGAGGACTCCGAAGTACACCCCAACTCCAAGAAGGGGAGTGCTCCAGGTCAATAGCACATTGCAGGGAGTTTTTCCATGTAAGTCCCTTTAGCAGATCTTCCTTCCATATACTAGCGCTGTAATGATAACCCGTTCGGTTGGAAAATTCAGACGCAATACCTGACATTGCTGGGAAGCGATCCTTCTGGAATGTTATTTGTCGCGCAATATAATTGTTGACCTGATCATACCACCATTGTAGTGTTTTGAAGTGCTTTTCTTCCGGTGTTGACATATGTTCGTTGCTCATGCATATATCCTTGGTAAGCCCGCATCCAGAGGGAAGGAGCTCGTGCGGTACTGTATGTATTGATGTCGTCGGCCAGTGTCCGTCAAAAGTGGAAGTAGACCAAGAACCGTTCTGAGAGCACTCTGGAACAGTTCTTTCTTTGCAGTGCCACCACATCATTCCATTCCCATACCGCAGCTTTCGAGGCGAGAGAGTATTCTCCTGCAATACCCACGCTCATTCTTGGAGTACGCTTCGTCCTAGCCCTGGAGGTGAGCTGCCATAAGAAGGGCTGATATACAGGTTGACCGCCATCTTTTTATGTTCAATGTAAGCTGGGAGTTGTATATAGCTTTTCCTGTTCTTATTTGAAGTGTTAAAAATACCCTGGTGTGGATTTTTAGATGCTTCGGCTGCAATGTTCAAAACCGCTTTCGCATAGACCCGAGACATTTGCTGTGACTCGAGATCCCAATCAGAGGGAGAATCCTGAATAATACAGAGCGAGTCAATCCACAGATAATGATATCCAAGTTGTCTCGTAATCAGTACAGCGTCACGAAAGGTCTGAGGTATCTCCGAAACATTTAAACCTTTGCAATGGCTTGTGAGATTGGCTATGTTTGTCTTGAGGGGCTGTACTCCACCCCAGCAGTGACTCAAAGTCACCCAATTTCCATTTGCTCCGTTGGATATATGGAGACGAATTTCATCATCGCACGTCCCTACATATATCACTCTCGTTGGTAGTGGTTCCTGACTATCAGAATCTGAGCACGGATGTGTGCTTAAACAATGATCTAGCCAATACTTTGCCCAATTGAAACAATCTTCGGAACGTGTATCTTCGTTCACAGGACGATAATGTACGCCAGGATAATGCCCCGGGAATTCTTTGTTCTCAAGGAAACTGCCTGGGTCAAGGCTGGTTGTATTTGACGTGGAAATATCTTTCAGCAGGGTATCCGGAAAATTTAATGAATGGATTGGCTTGCTCCTCTTTAGGTCTGAGTCTTTGTGTAGCAGTCTACTATACCACGGCTTGTGGGTAGGATCTGAATGCATTGGTGTCATGGTAAAGACTCTCTCAAGAGTACTTACGATACTGCGCAGCTAAAGTCAATTCGACCACATCTCGAAGCTCTGGCGTATCGTACTCGTATGCTGTCGTATAGCCGAAAGCTATTGTATCTCCCCATCGACACTGAAAATGGAGGCTATCTGAGCTGTTCACTGGCAGAGATTCCTCAACGCCGGAAAGCACGCGATATGAGTTGATGAGATGGCACAGCGGGCACCCGGCGCGTGCTGAAGCGGCCACCGCTGCATAGTCCTTGTGGTGCGGTCCAAACATTCCGGCGGGTGGTTGATACAGATGGTCAAGATCCAGAACAACTTTGCACTTATTGCAAACGCTGGATTTTGTAGTCTTGAAAGGAGGCATAATTGATATGCCGAAAACCGTCAGATCAAAATCGAGGTCCCAGCTGAACTAGTATAACTAAAAGCTCAGCTAGTGTAGTAATTAATATCCGATGTAAGGTCTATGCTTCTTTACACTAGTTTAACTTTAGTAGCGTGATTCTTTATACTAGCTAAGCTTTAGCAAGAGTAGAGAGTAGAGTAGAGGTAGGGTAGAGGTAGAAGTAAGGGGTAGGGGGGGGGTCCTTTATAGGTTTAGTATATACTAGATATATACTAAGCTAACACTAAAAAGCTACGTTGCTACACTAGAGAAAAGCATACTAGTGCTTATAAGCATTCTCTAACTATATACTAAGTATATACTAACTAATAATAGTCCTCAACTCCTCTTATATAAATATAAGTATTATTAAGTAGAATAATAATTAGAAGTAAGTTTAATATATATTTAGTATATACTATACTAATGTTTAACTAGTGTATTAAAGCTATTTGTATTAAATTAAGGCTAGCGCAATGCTAATTTTATTATAAAGCTAAAGTATATCTAGTATATACTTAGTATATACTCTACTAATAATATATAATTATAAGCTACTAAATAGATTACT
>QGMG01000331.1:0-34525 GCA_007825325.1 Lachnellula cervina | reverse complement strand
CACATGAGATCCAAGTCCAGAAAAACTGGAGCTGGCCAAGACATTGCGACACGCGAGCGCTTGTGACGTGCAATTCCGGGGGCATCTAGACCCGGGATGGAAATGAACAATGATCTATTGTTCTGCTAGTTTTACAGATGAAGCTATTAGTCTTCCCTTTGGGTACAAGCCCAGTTAGGACCCAGGAAAAATCCCCACGCCTTTGTAAATGTAAATGACACCGCCCAATGCAGTAAAACATACAACCGTATAATGAAAAGTTGGAGTGAAGTATGGATGCTCATTTTATCACCGTCCTCGATTGCCTGGCGCGGCGGTCGCTCGATTCAAAGCGATCATGGAAGGCCGAGTAATCAGAGGCAACCGGTATCTCTCCTCGTTCCGCCTGGTCTTCTTCGTTTCTCGTCGCGCCCTCTACTTCCGTCACCGTGACTTCCTTCCCCTCTGTCTGTGGAGTCGGTGGAGCGGTCTCCGCATCATCCTTCTGCTCTTCGTTGGCGATGATTGAACATTGCTTCTTGTACATTGTGTACAAGACGTAAGTTCCCCACAACTGTGCCGCTGCAAATATTACGTGAAGTATTGGCGTGGTAACCTTGAACGCAATAGTCCACCGGTTCCAGAGACTGCCAAAAAAATACATGGCAAGTATGGTCTCGGCCGTCGTCCCAGTCAGGGTAGTGATGGCAGAAACTCGGAATAGCTTGCGCAGGAATATATGATCGGTGGGGTAGACTCGGTAGAGAATGATGGTAATATGTGGGAGGAACTCTGAGATAATGTCGAAGGCGCCTGTAAATATTAGCAGTCAGTCATCGCAAGAGAAGGTCTATGGAAGCAAGACTTACCCCATACCAAGCAGAGGAGGAACTCGATAGTTGCATCCTTTTCCCTGCTAAGATCAAGAGATATGGCAATCGCAGCTTGTCCAATCATGATCGCTCCAATGTGATGTCCCACACTGACTGGAGAAATCTTGGTTCGGTAGAATAGCTCGAAGACGTACATTGCAACCAATGCCTGGGCCGCAATGATGAGTATGTCTCCCATGGTGACGCTCTTGGAACCGGCGAAACGCGAATGCAGAGTACTCGACAGAAATATGACTGAAATGAAAGGATACGCCGCCAAGATCAATATGGAAATCTTAGTGCCTCCTGCAATGTGGTGGTTGACAAAGCCTCTCCGTGTTGTCTCGTCCATTTGCGTATAGGTCCTGCCGTATACTTTTCTGAGGAGAAATTTTTCGAGGATGTAGAAGCGGATAAAGAAGTATATGATAAATATGACGCAGAGGATGAGGGCGCTGTAGGGGGCCAACTTGGATATTGACTCCAGAGGGACATTTTTGATATGTGGACCCTTTGCCGGTATTGTTTCATTGTAGGCACCGGGAGAGATGGCGGACTCGGTGCGAAGTTCCATTGTCGAGTATTGATGGAAGTGGAAAACGGGGGTTCAATCAAGCTTCAGCGGGTGTAGGGTGGTGGTGATCAGAACCCGAGAAAGAGCTGGCTAGATGGAGTGATATAGTCGTGACACTCGAACAGAATGAATGTCAATGAATTGGTGGCAGGGAGCGTGAGAATCATCGAGACAATAAGAAGATGCTGGTCAAGCTTCAGCGGGCATAAGGCAGAAAAGATTGTTTCGACTTGCCATGAGGCTGGAGGAGTGGAGGATACTTATATGATATACTTTTCATTATGAACGAGCGACCACCCTAGCCTAGTTCCTGCCCCAACCCAACTTGGAAATACATGGGTGAGTGTAAGCGGGGGAAGGAAGGAGTGAATCATGACCAGACCAGAGCCAACGCCGCAGCATGTTGCAAGAACGATAGGGACTTCATGTTGGAGAGATTCGGAATCATTATTGCGCCACGACTTGTGCTCCCTTAAGCGTTTTGGAGATTTCCGCCGGTAATGTACCTAGCTAGGCAGAGAGAATGATCTGGAACCTAGGTAGGTACAACTTCCTAATTCGGGTAGGATTAATACCAAACTATAATCTTTCGGGCACGCTCTTCTCGTCCTTCTGCAACACCTGCAACACCTGCGGCTGACGGACGGCACAGGCACAACTGTGCAGGCTGAAAACGGGGGATATTCGTACAGCACAGTACAGTACTGCACAAATAGCTACCTAGTAGTCGCCTGTACAAATACCGGTAGCTTGTCGCCTGCTGGACTGGCTTCCTTCCATTTGGACATCGTAAGGCTATGGTTTTGTTTCAAGCCTTGGCACCTCCGGCCAGACCAACCTATTATTGGCCACAATGATTCATGATCGTGGAATCTGAGTCCATGGTCTGGGGAGTGGAGTATAGTGGGATGGTAGGTTGGGAGGGGAGTGGCGGTTGAATATACCCCAATTACTGCACGATGCGGTATTTGTTTAAAGTAATGGGGATACCTGCATAGAAAATACTCGTATATCTCGGGCGGGGCACCAGGGGCTTGGCAAAAAAGCTTGATTTGGTCAGGGGTAATAATACGGTACAGTAACGCGCTAAAGCATGCTTGCTCGTCCCTGGATCTACAGACCCCCTGCCCCTGCCCCTGCCCCAGACCCCCAGACGGAGACCCTCGGAAACACTCCCATCTGAGTTTTGCCTGAGGATAGAACCTCTACCTACGGAGGTAGGTAGTTTATAAAGTTAGATTGGGAAAACACTCATTGTGCTCGTTTTCTGCCCTGGATCTACAGACCCTCGGAAACACTCAATGTTGGTCGTTTCACAAGCTGAGCAGTGAGCATGCGATGCGACGGCGCAATTGTAGGATGCCTCCTACTGGGTACAGTAGACCTCAGGCAGTCCTTGCTCAGCGTATCAAAGATTTACCGCAATAACAATACATCCCTGGAGGATGTCACCAATGTCACCAATGTCACTACTGCGCCCACACTGGCGTATTTTATGACACCAGTGACCAGAAGCCAGAGGACCCTCCCCCCCGTGAGCATTGCTACTGTACGTTGTAGGCAAGCTCGCCTGAACACCCAACAAAGGATCCGTGAGGCACAACGCGATGGATTTGTTTGTGTTTGCTAATATGCTCTAGCCCCGGATGTTCGTAAAGTCGATGCTGATTGCTCCCTACACTGCGCAGCCGCTAATTCAAAAGTCCATATTATTCAGTGCGAGGGCCCACGGGAGACGAACATCTTCAACCGCTCGCGCGTTATGCTGAGTTAGGAAACCCTGGACGTCAGAGAGATGTCACTCCGTACGTCAGCACCATGTTTGCCCTCATCAGCTCCGGCAAAAGAAGTCAATCACGTGGCCTGCTGTGTTTTAATACTCACGTGGAAGGCCAGAAAGCATCCATACTACGTGGGACATATCGGATAAGTGTTCCCAAGCTCTAAAAATCTCTATATTTACCTTTTTGAGCTATTTATACCAGGCATGATCCCCTAGGCTTGGTTTATTTCAGGCGTGTGCTACAAGGCGAAGTCAGCCTGTATGGGGCTGATTTGACCTGCGCGGATTTGGTGTTATATCGATATTACAAACATGTGCTCGTTGATTCTCTCGTTGTAGCAAGGCTTGACTGCTCAGACTTTTCATTTTCTGGCCAACTTTACTTCACCGCAGCCGGTTCCCCAGTTTCTCAATGTTTACTACAAATCAGTTCACATTTCCATCTTTTTCCTCGGGAGTGTCTTGTTCCGAGTCGTCGGAAGAAAGCAGTTCCATATCAAACACTTGCCATCGGAGACAGCCAGCGTGGGTGTTTCCAAAGCTCGGTCTTATCTCCTTCTTTGCGACACACTACGAAACGCCTTCTTCAAGAAAGAACAAGTAGGAGCTAACTCTGCTGGAAATGAACGCGAGCTGCCACTGACCTTGAGTACCAGAACCGTCCGTCCCCCCACATCCTGGTATCTATATTCATAATGTTGACAATAGATAGATAGTACACTTTCTTAGAAGTGCGAAGAATAGGAGCAAAAGAAGGCAGGTTTCGCGCCAGGCTATTCGATTCGACTCACATCCGGGAATTTCAGGACGTGAAGATGTGTCTTGATATAGAACACTTGTTCAGGAGGGACAGCATTCATACTATGTGAGAATCGAGACTAACATTGTTAGGACGAGTCAATACGGAACGATGCCTTGATCCTTCTTCGTCAGGTTATAAGTACATAAGTGTCACGTGACGAACAGATGTCGAGAACAGATGGGAGGGCAATAGTAGGGTCTAATATTCCATATTAGAGTGTAAATGAATGATTGCCCGGCGATGTTATACTGAAGCACTGCTGTGCTTTTCAGAGACCATCACGTGTTGGCGAACATCCTTTCCAGGAACCAACCTCCATCACCTTCGATTTTCCGGTAAGCTTTTGAAGACATCGGAGATTCACGAGACTGCAGGAAGTATTGCCGATGCTGTCAACCGCATCCCATCTTTCGTCACGAATGATCTGTCTAGACTCGGCATGAAACGCTTCCAATGAATCCAAGTCGATAAATCTGAAGGCTGGAGATGCATCCCGAGATCTTGGGTTCTGGGCCATCGCACACAATCAATACCGGAACGCATCCGAGCGCGCGCAAAAGCAGATTCCATGGCAAAGGCATGGGAAAAGCACTTCTTCGCCCCGATTTAATTATGTGGCTGGCTGTGGCGACCAACCAGCGAGCTTTGTACAAAAGAATACTATTTTCAGCTTTTGCATGTTATTGATTGCGTCGAACACTTCTAGATCCTGCAGGGCTGTTTTCAAGACACCTTTTACCTCTTACAATATTGAACAAAGATTGCAAGCGATTCGTTTATGCTGTATTCAAGTCTTCAGTGCCGAGCGGCATCTTCAATCTCAATTGCGGGTTTCTTTACAGCAAGTTCCCGGTTTGGTGTAATTCTACTCTGGATGGCGGCGTTAAGCCGTCCAATTACCCCCGAGCTCATTTGTCTCGAATGCCTTTTCTTCTGTGTGCCACTCGGAGGTCCCCGGCCTTCTCCACAAGTAACATTATTCTCAAGTTGGAACTCGTGCCGTCTATTTCTTTTGTCCATCTTGGCGACGTCGACATGTAGTAACGATTGTGCCGTTCAGGACAATTCTGCTGATATGGAGCATGGAACTGAGGCGTTGTTACACAGCAGTATTTCCTGGACTCCAGGAGCGGCTCTTGCAATATTTAGGTCAAGAGAAACCCACGTTTTTAGGGAGTTAGACATCCGGACGAGGACGCGATCGTGTATTGCACCATCGAACTAAATCTGGTTTATGCGCCAACGAGAGTGCATCCATTCCACGGCAATATTCGGGCGGTGGTTTGCAATTTTAGAGTATCAAGGGACCGGTCACGAACGATGACGATACCTTTGCACGAGACCGAGGGCGGCACGATGGTTTCAATCGTTTTGTCGTTGGTATCGATGGCTATTTTATCAGTATGCCTGTGTGAGGACTAATCATCTCAGACTACAGGCCCATCCAGGCTAATGATAGACAGCCCGGAGAGTGCAGAATGTACGAGATTGGTCCCAACTTCCTCTCGTATGTTGGTGTAAGTCTATATATACTGAAGCTATCATCGGTCTTTGCGCGTTGGCTGATCATTAGGAAGTGGTTATACTTATATATATCGACTCGATCATATTCGTCTTGGGAACTGCCATATTGTCAAATGGCTTTGGAGTCGATTTCTCTCAGGACATATGTTCCAAGGCTATCTTGCTGTGTCTTGGGTGTTACTTGACAACTAAAGTAAGTACTATTCTGCGCCAGAACTAGGCAATCATAGAGCTCACATTGCGCAGGTGGTACGTGTGAATAGCCCAGGGCAAGAGTAATTGACTGAGAATTGGCAGTTTCTTTACTACTTTCTGGTTGAACGTGTAGTATGTAGGAAGCAAGTCCTCATCCAAAGACGTAGTACTGATACACATTACAGTACGTCATCCGTCGATCGTCAAACCCAAGAAGGAAAGACTGGCTTTACTTGTTTAACACCATAGGCATGTTGAGTAAGTATTCCCGAAACAAAATTCTTGTGTCGATATTGATTTCTGATAGTTCCCTATTGCATTGTAATTGTGTTGAACTTCTACTTGTAAGTATTCATATCGTCCTTCTCCTTAGACGTTTGTAAGCAATGGCTAAGATGTTCTATACAGTCGATTCGCAATTTATGAGAACCATACATGCAGGATTGGGATGAAGAGGGTCGCCATGGGACCACTGATAGGATTTGACATACTAGTAAATGTAAGTCGTCCACTCATATGTCAACCTCAAGGCTTATAACTTAAGGTATATCTGACCTCGTTGTTCCTGATTCCTCTTCGTGGTAAGTCACATCCTCATCACATCTTGACCATTGCTGAGATTATATAGGACTCTACTCGTACAGAACCAGCCGTACGTCACACGTGCGAGTTATCGCCCTTCGCACATTTATCGGAAGCTGTTGCACGCTAGTTTCCAGCGTCGTGTAAGTAGATTACCACATACCGCTAAATATCAGAGTGCTTATCACCAGACTTCAGCAATCTTACAGTACTGCTAGCAATGAAAGGCGAGCCAGGTTGGATATGTCTCATGTGCTGCAACATTGACAGTATAACCTCCCACCCCCAAACAACTCCCTCCTCAACTAACTCTGTAGTCCTCTTCAGCGTTCTCGTCCTGCACTGGATAACCTCCAAAGACAACGCCTCGACCTTTCCCTCCTCCCAAAACGCCGCCGTCTACAACACCAGCCGGGATCGAGAAAACCCAGCACCTGCTCGTTTCTCCAAACGCAAGACAGCCTACAGCCCCCGCCTAGCTCAAGAGGACCTCGGACTCAGCGAGTATACGAAGAGAGGAGGCGTTACGACGCTAGTGACTGCTACCAGGGATACCGACGAAGACGAGCTCGCGCGTGTCCCGAATGTCATCACGGTCGAGAGCGAGCATGTGGTAGAGGTAGAGCAGGGAAGGATATCGAGCAGCGATCACGAAATTGGAGCACATATGGGAGGGAAGATATCGAGCACTGAGAAGCTGTTCCAGAGGAACTAGGATGAGAAAAGAGAGGCGTTTCATTTGTTGGTTTGTTATATATGGGAGTTGGGTTTATCTTGGAGGCATGGAGCGTGCTGCAGGAGGTCTTGAGCGTGCCTCTATCAATCAGCTGCCATCTATCATGAACAAAGATATGTGTATATTCTCTGCTAGCTCACTCCTATTCTCCAGCGACCCCAACGAACATGCACATACTGGCACCTTTCCTTTCTTTTCTGCGCACCTCGCGCCGGGAAATATGCTGGCGGCCTGTACGCCGTATCCAGCACTGCATAGTACATACCTGCCCCTCATGGATATCCGTCTACGGCTAGCTACATACATCCCAAACAAACCAAGCCAATCAAATTCAAACCAATCAATACTATCTTCGCAACTCAACCCTATGCTACTCGCGCTCTCCATCCTCGAAAATAATAAACATCTGTTTCAGGGCCTCAAGTCTAGATCGTGGATGTTTGTGAGTGATAGCGTTCAGGGTTCGAGATTCGAGGGTTTGTAGAAGCTGCGGCTGCTGGTGTGTGTGTGTGTGTGCATTATTCGTTGGGGTTATTGGGGTACGGATGAGAGTAGTGCTGAGTTAAGTCAGTAGCTACAGTACTCCAACATATAAACGCCGTCGATATGAAAAGGGTATTTCACGCAGTGACGTTGCCCTGTTCCTCCCCAACTATGTGTGACCTGGGTGTAAATCCAACAAGAAAGCAGTCTAGACAAGTGCCAGTTATTCAGCTACTTGGGACGAGCTTCATTGCGTGTTTGGAGTGACTGAGTGTTCACACATGGAAAGAGAAAGGGGAATTGCATGAGCGAAAGAGTATGGAAGGGAGCCCAGCTTTCAAATACAAACCAGGCTCTTACGTGAAACTTTGCATCTACCACGCCTGGTATTATGAACTTTCTTCCTCCTTATTTTCCTAGATATATTAAATAGCATTATTGAAGTGATTGCGCTTCCCTGCCTCTAGGTCCGGCCTTTGCAGCGTGAAAGGTCCAAATTTAGCGACCTACAGCCTGAACTTCAGCACTCCCCGCCTGAAAACTCAACGGTCAAAGCCCTGAAATCCCAGCACAACAATGCCACCAGCACTTCTTCTCCTTTAAATGCCATTCTTCTTCAAGAACCCCAACATCAAGTTCGCAATCTCCTTCGTATTACTCTCCACGGCAAAATGCCCAGCATCCAGAAGATGAATCTCAGCATTCGGCAAATCCTTCTTGAAAGCCTCTGCTCCGGGGGGGATGAAGATAGGATCGTTCTTGCCCCAGAACGCAATCAGCGGGACTTGGCTCTCCCGGAAGTATGCTTGGAACTGGGGATACAGCTCGACGTTTTTTCGGTAGTCGTAGAACAGGCCGAGTTGGATGTCCGTTTGGCCGGGTCGATCGAGCAGTGCTTGGTCGAGGGTATACGTTTCTGGTGCTATGGAGGAGTTGGGGTTGACGGTGCCGGTGACATATTGTCCCTTGGTGGCGTCAAGCGTGAGCGTCGAGGCTGTGATGGCTTCTCTGGCGGTGATGTTGAGACCATCGCCCATCCAGAAGTCTTTCAGCGGGTCCCAGAATGCGCCTAGGCCCTCCTCATAAGCATTCCCGTTTTGGCTGAAGATGGCCTGCACGGCGTCGGGTCTGCGTAGCGCTAGCCGGAGACCGGTTGGAGCGCCGTAGTCAAACATGTAGGGGGAGAATTTCCGGATGGAGAGCGCGTCGAGGAAGGCTTCGATGGAGGTCGCGATGGAGTCGAATGTATAGGGGTAGGCGCGGGAGCTGGGGATTTCTGTGAAGCCGAAGCCAGGGAGGTCAGGGGCAATGACGTGGTAGGTGGCGGCGAGGAGGGGGATGAGGTTGCGGAATTGGTGGGAAGAGCTTGGGAACCCATGGAGTAAGAGTATGACGGGTGCGTCTGTTGGGCCGGCTTCTCTGTAGAAGATATTGAGCCCGTCCGCTGCCACTGAACTGATGTTGTACGCTGCCATGATATTCGCTATCGCGTTTCTGTTTGACTTTAGATGGTAATGTGTGGCTTGAAGTTGTTAGAGTTATTCTGTCATGTGTTGTATGGAACTCTGGATCTTCATGCTTGCACTGGAATTTTGGGTAAGTATATATAGTCCTCTGAACGCATGTTAGCCTTGCACAGAAATTACCGGCTGGAAGTTCAATAGTAAGCATATTGCATTGATGAATTCCTAAGCTTGTCAGCCGCGTGATGTTGTGGAAGATTTGGAACTCACCAATTTTTAGCAGGGTTTGTCAGCAACGAAGGACACAATTTGAGTCTAAACAAACAACCTTTAAATTTTTCGGATTTTGATTGGCTAAATGGACACTCGAGGCTGCATTCTAGACTTGGATTGATTCCTCATTGCTCTCGTCAGACGGCGGGAATCGTGCAAGGCTGGCTGTATAATGTTCTACCTAGTTAGTGAAGGGCGTGGATGTTGACACCATGTGTCCCTCGCCCCGCGGAGAAACAAGTTGTTTGAACAGATTGGAAAAACAGTGCCCATAATGTCACTTTAAGATTCCAAAGTCGATTGGGAATGAGCTATGGCTTCGTTGCTACATGCGCCTTTTCGAGAAGCATCGACATATCAAAACCAGGGGTATACCGGTAAGTTAACTCCACATTACTTCGTCAAGGCTTAGCCCGTATCGTGATTGCGAGCCTTTACATGGCAAGGCAACCCACCCTCCATGGGCAAGGTCAAGCTATCCTTACTAAACCTCTCATTGTTGTCTAGAGCTTCGAAATCGAAGTTCAGTACAAATGTCGCGATGACCTGCACAGCAACGCTCTCGGCCATTTTCTTGCCAAGACAAATCCTCGGGCCACCATTGAAGACCGGAAATTCAAAAGCAGTCTTTGTAATCAAGTTTCCATTATCAAGCCATCGCTCGGGTCGAAATTCGTTGGCATTTTTGCCCCAGGTCAGTCTCGAGCGATTCATGGCCCATGTGCACCAAAGGAGGACGGTGTCCTTTGGCAAGAAGGTTCCGTCAGGAAGTGTAGTGGCTTTCATACACTGTTTGAACTCGAATGGAACCGGGGGATATAATCGCAAAGCCTCGTAGAAAGCAGCCATAGTGTACGGGAGCGTAGATGGTTGGAACATTGCAGTGTCAATTCGACGAAGATCTACGAATGCGTTTTCAATGCCC
The DNA here is from genome assembly GCA_007825325.1 of Lachnellula cervina. Classification (NCBI taxonomy): domain Eukaryota; kingdom Fungi; phylum Ascomycota; class Leotiomycetes; order Helotiales; family Lachnaceae; genus Lachnellula; species Lachnellula cervina. The sequence continues at coordinate 24,334 of QGMG01000331.1, read as the reverse complement.
AACGCAGCTCTAGCCACCTTTTCGATTTCGGTTCGAAGTGCTTTGATTACATCCGGATGTCCCATCAGGCAGTAGAACAACCAGGTCAATGCTTGAGCAGTCGTATCTCTTCCTATAAATGGTTTAGTTTTGTACCCGATTTATCTGTAACTATTACATACCAGCCGTGAGATAATTCAACGCTGCATCGGCAACCACTGAATGATCTTCGATAGTATCCAAGAGGGAATGGATCAAGCTTCCTGAAATACCTTCAACAGTGTTTGCAGAGCCAGATTTGGTATTTACATTGTTGACTGGCTTCTTGCTTTGCTTGGCCCAGACGGCCTTTGCAACTATTTCCGAACCAAAATCTTTGACTTGTGCGATTGACTTCCTGAGTTTGCGTCCAAAGAAGAGTTCGGTGAATTTCCATAAAGGGTTCTGAAATCTTTCAGCCGTTGCACCCGAGGCGTAATCAAAGGCTGCTGTGAAAGTATCAGAGTGATGCATTTCCATCTAGAAAGCCATGTCAGCCTTTAATCTAAGTGGGCATCGATGGAGAAGATACATTGTACGCCATGCGGCCGAAAAGCTGGGTGGTAAGCTCATGAAAGATGGCAGACAGGTCTACAACATCGTCGGGATGTGGGGTTCCGAGAAGACTGATGGTCTCCTTGAGATATGCAGGCAAGGCAGCCTCCGTAAGGACCTTCAGGTTGGCATTGCTAAGAAAGTTTACACCTGCTTTGCGCTGAACCCTCCAAAGTTCACCGTCTGCATTGATGATTCCGTTCCCTGTGACTGTCAACCAGTGTATTTACAGAACCGTCTCATAATGACTTACCGAAGAGAGCCCATGACCTGGACTTGACGAAATCTCCTTTGGAGAAGATTACTTCGTTCTTGAGGACATACTCCAAGTTCTTTGGATCATTGATAACCACGCCGGGTGGAAGAGTAGGAACTGATATTTGAAACGTCTCGAACCCGAATTGACGCTCACACTTCACGAACCAAGCGAAGAGCTTCTCGCGTGGTTGTAGGAAGATGAGGCCATTCCCAATGAATGGCAGTCGGCCTAGAGATCGTCTAGAGATGAAAGATTAGCATTATCTGTTTGTGGATGCATGCGCGTCAATCAGTTCTAAAGACATATATGGGAGGCCCATCTGTTATATAAAATTGTTCACACTCAATACGACGCGTTTTGAAACCTAAGGATTTGACGAAGGGACGTACCGGAGGGGTTTTCCATTTCTCTTGAGCGCCGGACTGCTGAACAAGAAGTACGCAAAGCACGATGCAATGGCAGCGGCCAGAAGAGCCGTCACCGAATGCATTTTACTTTGCGGGGTTTAATGTTGAGGGTTGGGAAAAGTCGTGTCTTGGGTATAATATACATCGGTTGGTTGCTAGGCTAGCTCTCACAGCCTTGTTTCAAGGAGCTCAGCCGTGCTGAGATTCACTACCTCATCATATTCCTCTCCATCCTCTTCTCACCCATCCTCATACCAGAACCACACGAATCCAAACCAAGCTCACGATGGTTCTCATCTGCCCCCGCATACACTTTTACGAGATCAACGATCAAGCTTGGTATGGGAATATCTTCCCGCAACTGACAGACGCCTGCTAACCTCCCTAACCTTAGGTTCCCTCAATATCTCCGCGAAAAGGTCCAATCCTGCCTCACTCTCTGCTGGACATTTCGAGCACCCGTTCTGCAGAAAGTATCGCCGGCACGGCTTGTAGCAAGCACGCTCTATGCAACCCTCGCCGATAATGTTACAAACTATACATATGTTGATTTCTGCGCAGGCGCAGGAGGCCCAACTCCATTCATCGAGAGAGATTTGAACGCTCAATTGTCCTCACGTATGCCCACATCACCTCCTCCTACCGCTACCGAGTCGAGAGGCCTTACCCCGCGTTCTCCTCGAGCTCCGCCGACAAACAATGGCGCCGTGAACTTTGTGTTGACGGATATTCATCCACATATACCGGATTGGACAGAAGCTTCAAAACGAAGTGAGAATCTTAGCTTCGTTTCCGAGTCTGTGGATGCGTCCAATGCGCCCGCGAGCTTGAATGCGCAGGATGGGAAGAAGATCTTCAGATTGTATAATTTGGCATTCCATCATTTCGACAACAAGCTGGGCTCGGACATATTACGAAACACCCTCGAGACGGCGGATGGATTCGGGTATGTCTACAACAACTCTTGTCTACTACGTAACTAACGAGTGTGTAGTATCTTCGAACTCCAAGAACGTACGATATCGTCTCTGATTACCATATTTGCAATGGGTCTTCTTATGTTCCTCATCACTCCGTTTTATTTCTGGAGATCTCCTGGTCATCTGTTCTTCACATACATCATTCCAATCATACCCTTCGTTCTTGTCTTTGATGGTTATATCTCTTCTCTGCGTACAAGAAGCGCCGAGGAAGTCCAGGCGATGATGAAGGAGTGCGGGGCATCATGCGATGGATGGACCGTTAAGAACGGCCAAGAACAGCACACATGGCCTACAGGATATATGACCTGGGTCATTGGTGTAAAGGCGTAGGGCAAAAGCCGTGCACTGTAAAACAAGTATTGCATGGTAGGAGTTTAAGTTGAGATACCAATTTAGCCTTTTCCCATCGAATTGGTTCCCTCAAGCTTGGTGACAGGAACGCGATTTTCTTATTCAAAGTTGTCTACTATGGCAAACGATCATCTCACGGGAGTCATAAAATTTGTTTAAGGTTATCTATTCTGGTGCCTCTTCATTATAAACCCAAAATATTCGAACCCGCCCCCACCATCAGGATCCTCCAAAACCTCAACTTCCACTTCCCATTTATCATCCCTAACCAACAGAGGTTTCATGAAATGTGGTTGTCTATACGTAATATACAACCACCGTCCACCCGGCTTCAGTACCCTCGCAACCTACAACAAAGCACCACCTAATCAGCATCTCCATTAATCTTTCCCTCCAGCTTCCATCCATACCAATCAAAGCAGCCACTTTGAAACAAGAAAATACACAGTACATACCTCATCAACATACCTCCCAACATTCCCCCTCACCTCCGCCGCGATCCCACAAACTCCCATACAAAAACGCATCCAGCGTCCCCTTATCAACCGCCACATCCACACTCGCATCCCCCATCTCCAACGCCCTCACATCCATAACCCGCCACTCCGTATCACCACCAAGCGCTGCGTATTTCAGCTTCATGGCTTGGATTACCACGTGTGAGAAATCTACACTGAGCTGGTGCGTGTAGCCGAGGGTGTGGAGATCTGCTGTTAATGTCTTGATCCCTCCCACACATCGGTCAGTTGGGATTACTACTACGAAAAGAAAGAGAAAAGAAATCTTTCCTTTTTTCTTTCTGGGGGAGAGGGAGAGGAAGGAGAAATAATTGGCAACGCACACTATTCCCACAACCTAGATGTAAAATCTTCTCCTCGCCCCCTGGTCCCGGAAGCCATTTCTCCAGAAACGGCCGCAGCTTAGAGAAATCCCTAAACCATTCGAAAGATTCTATTGTCGTCTCAGGATTTTCATCTCCATCTTGGTCTGTGTTGCTCGTTGTATAGCGGTTATCCCAGAATGTTGGGGAGGATAATTCTTTTAGTTCGGATTGTGAGGACATGGTATTTCCTGAAGCTGTTGGTATCACAGGTAACAGATGGTGATCGCTTCGGGTTCTGGTTGATGTTGCTTGGATGATGCTATCCCCAAGCTGTGGGCGAGGCGAAGAGGTTAAGCTCTTCGCTTAGTCATAAGCTAAGTCACATGACTGCAACGCGGATGAGAGGCTGACATTCAGATTCAGATACAGATTCAGAGATTTAGAAATGCAGAGAGAAAGGGAAATTCTTGGTTAGTGGGACATCCGTGATTTTAAATTGAGGGCCAGAGGGAGAGCGAGTGCTTCTCTGGTATGGCTTCGAACCCTACTAACAGTGGGTCTTTCTTTCCACTCTCACATTTCCTACCGTATTCTCTAGTTAGGTCTTTTTCCTTAGGAGAAAGAGTATTCTTTCTGAGTGTAAACATTTGGTAGTTTGAATTGAGCTCTGCTGTGATTGAAAGGACGGATTGCCTTCCAGCAGTAGATAGTTTAGGGTGACTTTAATGCTGCGGTTAGTTCTTTATCGCGGATTGAGGACGGAGTATATACTTGAACCTATGGCTGGCAAACTATAATAACTGCCCATTCTCGTTATTCGATAGATTGTATAATGTATCACTTGGATTCTGGAGCCGTCCTTGTAAGTGATGTTGTTTGTATGGCTTAACGTACCATATGTACAACTAGGGACTATCTGTAATAGTAAAACAAAGCTGTAGAGTAAACTTTAACCCACTTCCCTCGTGTTGCCATCGTCAACAGTATGCATTACGTTATTAGTTTGCTTTTTATTCAAAGCTTGAAATGTCCAGAGTTGATCACATTACGCAAGCACATGTTTGGTCTACCGAGCAAAGCAAAGAGATATAAAACAACATGCCTCGATTACATGCCTCGATTAGCTCTATTCTCTGCATCTATACATGCATGTACGCAAGCATTACAAGCAATAGCTCCGCGCTTCGTAGATAATAAAGCCTGTCTCGCCCTGCAGAATTAAATAATAAGAATTAAATCACGGCACAAAAGCAAAAGGCTATCGGGATGACCGAATATTTGACAGGGTTTATTAAGGTGCGGCGGCTTATCTTATCGGCGGTAGGCATACGGAACGGAATAAGCGTGCGTAAAATAGGGGCTGGGATTGGCGCAGATAGAGAGCGGAAGACAAGCCTTTTGTAACGGGGACCGTGTAGGTTAGTGGAAGACAGCGAGCCGAGGTACAACGTCACCAATGATAAAGGGGGATTTGCTGATGGGTGGCTGATGCTGTTGCGAGTAAAACATTCGCATCATGCGATCTCATTTTCTGTCTTCTAGAGACTTCTAGAGTGGGAGAATAGATTGAGGTGAGTTGGCAGTGTTTTTAGAGCTGGTGGAGGATGGTTGAGTTGACGAAGTAAGGGAGGGGAACGGGAGCACTTTTTACTCTACGAGTAGCTTTGATTTGGACTCATCGAGGGCAGGGATGCAACGATACAGTACTAGTACCGTATCGGTGGCCAAGGTCGTATTGTGGTACGTGCTCTACGAGCTGGGGAGAGGGAGGGGAAGAGACCGAAGGATCAAAACACTCATTTCTTTGTCTGGCAGAAAGGAGAAGCCTTTGTTGTACTTTGCCGAGTTCGCGAGGAGGTCAAACCTGAGATGTTAGTTGTGAACTGGTAGCAAGTCTTTGAGTACAGTAGCACGTATAATGATCGATCGATAGATAGATACTCCGTAGGTAGATTCCAGTAATTCGGGGTCCACAAGGCTCTGACGACAAGGTATTTATCTTGGCTTGGGAAGGCTTGGCTGGGATGAAGATGGGACGGGATGGCTGGGCTGGGCTGGTTAAGAAGAACCCCACCAAACATGCTTGGAACCCTTGATGGAGCGTGAGCGTGTATATAGTCCGGCTTACTATTGGTTGAGACTCCAAAGCTAGGTCCAACTAAGAAGCTTCTTTGTGTCGCACTTGCTGAATGCTGCATCAACTCCCTGTGGGTGGGCCTCTGGTAGTAGATTTAGATCCACTACTAAGATAGCAAGCAGCATTACATAGGTACCTAGATTCATCCTATTAATCGGTCCATCAGCTTCTGTTCTTAAATACTCTGATGCCCATAGGTACCCAGACCAAGCCATAGTGTTTATTCCCTTCATCATCGTCCTTTGCTCCCCCAGTAGAGTGTAGCCCTCGCAGCTGCCCCATACCCCTCACTTGCCCCTCCTAATCTACAACCCTTCGTCTGGTTCCTCCAGCACCGCCGCGATGAAGCTGTTCGGCAAGAAGAATGATGTCGCCGAGCCCACCGTCGACTCGGGTTCTGATGTCAACAATCTCGCAAATGTTGACCCTTTGGCCGAAATTCCAAAAGGCCGTTGGGATCGCATATGGCCAGCCATGGCTTGTGGCTCTGGTCTATTCTCCGACGGCTACATCAACAATGTGAGCCATTCTTTGCGCCGAACGAGCCTCACTAATCTCTTGCTGACACTCTGTTAGGTCATTGGATCTGTCTCCACCATGCTAGAAACCATATACGGCACAGCATACACCGGCAACGGCTCGCAGAAGAACGTCAATGCCATTACCTTCGCAGGTACCGTCCTCGGCCAACTTGTCTTCGGATACACCAGCGACAAATGGTCTCGGTCGAATTCTCTCCTCGTCTCCACCATAATCTTGATCGTCTTCGCAGCCCTCGGTGCTGCCTCGTACGGAGGTGGAACGCTCAATGGCATGTTCGCGGCCCTGACAGCATACCGTTTCCTGGTTGGCGTTGGAATTGGTGGAGAATATCCTGCTGGATCTGTTGCCTGTTCCGAAGCAACTGGCGAGCTGAAGAGCGGCACAAGAAATCGCTGGTTCATCTTGTTCACCAATGTTATGATTGATTGGGGGTTCGTGATTGGCGCCTTCGTCCCGTACTTGATGGTTGTCATTTGTACCGACAAGCATCTGCGCTTGGCTTGGAGAATTTCGCTGGGATTGGGCGTCGTTCCCCCATTATTGCTTCTATACCTTCGGATCAAGCTCAAGGAGCCCGAAGAATTCAAGAGGTATATTACCCATTGAAAGCGCAAACCAGTAGGCATGGAAAGCTAACGAAGGTACCTGTAGGGAGAGTATGCGAAACGTCAGAATCCCATATGGGCTTGTTTTCAGGTATTACGGGTTCAGGCTGTTTATTGTTAGCTTGATCTGGTTCATGTACGATGTAAGTTTACAAGATCGATGTTATCTCTTACACGTTTTACGGCCTTCCTCATGAAAGGACTGCCAAAATAAACCCTTGGGTTTACAGACACGAAAAGCGGCACTTATTTTCGTTGACTTTTTGATGTCACACGCCATCTGACACAGTTCAAATTGGTGTCTGCGCCTTTTCCGTCCACCGCGAGGCTTCTTCTTTTTGTGGAGATGGCCGTAAACACTATACAATTCAATCAAACCGTGACTTACACATTTTATAGTTCTCCACCTATTCCTTCGGCATCTATTCGTCGGCCATTCTCGCCAACATTTACGATTCGAAAACTGCAGCTCTCACCACCATTTTTGGATGGAACACGGTCATTAATCTCTTCTACATCCCAGGTGCTATGTTGGGATCCATATTCTCCGACTATGCTGGTCCGAAATACGCTCTCATGATTGGTGTCTTCCTCCAAGGAATTGTTGGATTCATCATGGCTGGATTATATCCTCACCTCGCCAAGCCTGGGAATGTCGCTGGCTTTGCGGTTGTATATGGGATTTTCCTCTCACTAGGCGAGTTTGGTCCCGGTGACAACATTGGCCTGGTTGCTTCCAAAACCTGTGCTACCGGTGTTCGTGGACAATACTACGCTATCGCTGCTGCGACTGGAAAGATCGGAGCTTTTATCGGCACTTATATCTTCCCGTACATCGAGAAAGCAGGTGGAAAGGGTACTGCTGCGTCAGCCCAATACCCTTTTTACGTCTCAAGTTCCTTGTGCATCTTCAGTGCATTTTTGGTTATGCTACTCCCTTATATTGGCCAAGATACTATCACCACGGAGGATATAAACTTCAGGAAGTATCTTCAGAGCAAAGGGTGGGACACTAACCAATTAGGTCTGCTAAAGGGGGAGAATGTGGAGGCCGCAGTGGAGAGTGAGTTGCCAGTAATGAGCGAGAAAAAGGAAGAGGAGAAGTGAAATATGAGATAGGAGAATACCCTTATTATTACGAGTAATGTATATATACATTTAATGTCCCACGCCACATGGCCATAAATCGGTGCCACTTTTTGTATGCACCCCACCGCGAGACATCGTCTTTCGTGGGGGCGGCCGTAAAACTATAGGAGTTGACTAATCTATTGTGTGACAGGGGCGTAGGACATTACCAGTCAACCATAGTGAGTGCCGCTCTTTTCTATTCAGTATAGAAATCAAGAAACCCTTCGATTAAACCCTTCATAAAGCTCGAACCCCTCTACAGCCCAAGTCATCCTCGATTTCCAAGTTTCCGGCAATCGTTTCATCAAAATAACAAAATCCCTCTCTGCGGCCCCCTGCAGCCACCAGACCTGCTCAACCCGTACCACCAACATAAAATAATACCCCAGAATCGCCAACGCTCTTGGGTCTTCCGCCGTAACCAAATCCACGTACCGCTTCGTCACGAAGCCCGGGAATTTTATGACATGTCTGTGCACAGGACTGGCATATATCAAGTTCAGACATTGCACGCTCGTCGTGTACGCAGCATGAGCTTCGGGATCCGCGTCGAAGGGAGAAAGGTCGTCGATTAGAAAGTTGAATGTATCGAGGGGTTGATCTTGGCCGTTTTGTACATTGGTTCCGGGATTCGATAGCAGCGATGGATGCTCTGTATGGATGAGGCTTTTCAGCGCCTCAGCGTTCAGAAAACCCCAGCACCGTTGCAGCACCGCGCTAATGCCCTGCCACGGCTGGAACCAATGCAGTAGATCCAGATCTTGCTCCCCATTATCGTCAACGTGCCGCCCGCTTGTCACGTAAAACGCAATGCACGTGCTCGTCGCGAATACGGCTTCGGCGTTCTCGCTATTGATGCCCTGGCGCAGCTGCCGCGAATGCTCCTGGATGGACCGCGCCATGTACACGTGGCCGGCTGCGACGACTGCTGGGTCGGCTACGTGCACGTGCTGGAGATGGAAGGCTGAGAGGGCGAGTAGGGCGTCCATGAGGTGGGCGGATTCTTTGGCTACGCCGACGATCCAGTTGAACCATGTAGCGCGGAGTGCGGTTGTGGATTCGTCGCTTGCGTGTTGGGTTCGGAGGCGTTTAGGTAGCCCCCGGATGTTAGTTCGAGGTAGTGGTGGAAGAGCCGCATGTCGAGGAGTCGGTTGGGAGGCGTGTTGATCTGGGATGGGAGGTTTGGGGAGTGGCTGCGACTGCGACGTGGGGTTATTGTGGTGGTGCGGGGGGAGTGGTGGGATGAGACTATATGTGATATATCTTGTTCGTGCGATTCTTCTCGTAAACAGAGCGCAGTAGGTAGACTGGCTTGAGGCGGGAGCTTCACGGAACTCAAAATACCAAAGTCACACTTTACTCCAGCTTTCACACAGCTTCCACAGACAGGATGGGCTTCATCGCACTGTGTTCGTCAGTCATAGAGTACTCGACACAATACTGAGTTAGGTATACCTTCATCCTCCTCGTTTTACACCGCTTGCATCCCCATCTAGACTTCTTGTGCGACTTTCGAGTCATCATCATGGAGTGTACGACTGAATGGGATACTTTAAGGCCCCAAGTTTTTAATCTCTACGGTCAAGAAAGATACAGAAAAGACGAAAGGGGTGGTCCAAAATGCGGGATCCTTTCAAAATGAGGCTGTGCTTCATATTGTAACCGAAGTAAGACTGCTTCGAAAGCCTACATGTATGCAATCTAAGATTATTCCCATGTAGGGTAAGTAAATAATTGGTGAGTGACAAACATTTCACGGCAGATGCATGCTGTTTACCTTAATTACTTCCGCTATGGGATTGAACGGATGTTTGCGAGATGTAGATGTGGATGTGGATGTGTTTATTAGGGTCGAGGTCGAGGGAAGGTCAAGCCGCGGCACGGACCCGGCCCCGGTCGCTCTAAATGCCTACTGTACTCCGTAGCGAAGCACTAGTAAACTACCACTCTGGTTCTAGTCTGCATCTTCTGGTCTGCATCTTTCTATAATTTCCCTCCCATCCTCCGACACTCCTTTTATGTACTTAAAATTATAGGTACTCTACTTGCCTCCTCCATCAGGGAAGCTGTACCCTGCCTGCCAATAAGAATCACGTTACTCCAACTCGTCTGATCCGCCCCCTCAAATGCGAGACTGAGAACAAAACATGCAATAGACAAACTATAATAACTGAAGCCGTCTCCGCCAGGCACGATATCATAGGATGTCAATTAAGGACAGGTCGCACAGGAGAAAATGACAACGCATCGGGAGCTGCACTCTGCCGGTAAATTGATTATGAAAAACTAACAACTGACCGATGAGAGCGAATTGGTATGATGACCTTGCGGTTCGGTTCAGGGGAACGATGCGGTTCAGGTTACACTGCCTGAGTGTGCGTCCCATTACTGTAGCTCATGGTTGTGAAGCTATGGCTACTTCTAGCACCTTGCTTCGGGAGCAAATATATATGTTTGGGCATCTACGAGCAGCAATGTGCAACTCGATATAATCAAAAACATCGTCCTTGACAAAAATCATGCTCCCAGCAACCTTGAACCTCGCACAATACTTCTATCCACTGGGGAATACTACCCCCAATGATTTAACACAGACACTACCACCAGGAGCAGATGCAAACATTCTGCTCCTAGGATGTGGCGATGTTCGTAATGTATTGTTCACGCTGCATTGCAGTGGAACGTCTTCTCTTCCAATGGTCCTATAGGTATTTCTATCACGAATATGCGACAATGCTAATTGAGTTAGGCCAATCCAAAATTGATTTCACATGCTGTGATGTTGAGCCAGCGGTTATAGGTAAGGAACTCTTTGGCCAGAGAACCACAGTCCACAAACTGACCAAGATTTAGCCAGAAACGTTTTGATACTCTTCGCAATCCTAGAAGACGAAAGCGAGAGCAATGATCCCCTACTATGGGAAATCTACTATCATATGTTCTTGTCGACTCCAGCTTCTGAGCTCCTACAAGCCCTTATAAAGAGACTACTCCTCATGACCGAGTCACTTGATGAGTGGCACAAGAGTGTTCCCGGTTCATGTATTCGACTGGTCAACCATGACACCCTGAGCCAGCTTCGTGGCTTCTGGACCAGATATCCTACCGAGCCCATGCCGGAGAAGAGGGAGATGCAGATCGTGATGGAGGAGTTTAGGAGAACAAAATGCGGCGATTTCGTTGTAACTAGTGCGAGATCTGCGGGTCCATTCTACATTCAAGCCCTCGAGACTGCTCCTATACTTCACAAGAATTTTTGGGAGAAAGGAGTGACCTGGGGCGATGGCGAAGAAGCAATCCAGACCAACCCAACCATGATTGTCACAGGAATTCGGGGTACAAAGTTTGCAGTTCACTATGGAACAGAGCCCGTCCTACCCTTCCATCTCGCCCCAGCTTTTGCTGAGCTATCTTCGTCCGATCCTCTCTATCGAGCCTTTCTGGGAAGTTCATCAACAATCGAGGAACGTGCTTCACGAATTGCAGATATCGCAAAATCACAGTTTAGCATGTGGTCCGCGTCCTTTCGCCAGTCTGCACTTAGATCAACCACACATCCCCGGCTTCGTTTTGTGATTAGCAACGCACTGAGTCTGTGTTCAGCTCTAGCAGAACGACAATCGATGCTAGGGTCCGCACCCACATACGCGCGTCAATGGACGTTCACTCCTATGTTGCTGGACTCGGAAGACTATCCTCAAAATCAGCAAACCGACAGGAGCAGTGGTCCGACTTCATTCAACGTTATCGATACGTCAAACCTGACTGATCATGTTGGTCTGCTCAACCTCCTAGTTTCAACAATCCCTTGTTTAGAAAAGGGTCGACATTCTTCCCTCTTCATCGAGAGCCTCCTCCACAAACCCGGCAGGGGGGCCCAAGTTGAGACCTTCTCGAAACTTCTACTGGCTGATCAAACAGCGATGTTTGTGTTTCTTGGAGTGGCCCCGGTAGCCTATCTCACTGGAGTATCGACGCAGTCTACTGCGATGGATTCGATGAGTGCCGCACTCGATTATACCAACCCGAAGGATGGCCAACTCCAGCGTCGTTCTGAATGGAAGTCGTCTGGCCTAAGAGACCCTCGCAGTCCTTGCGTACGGATGAGTGCTCAAGCGGTGGCAAAGTTCCTTTTCCTCATCTACCTGGAAATTTTCACGGTCGAGGGTCTCGGTGTGTTTCAAGACCTCAACATCTCTAAGATATCTCGGCTTGCAGTCATCCACTATACCAGGTCAAGCTTTTCGGAATTGGTACTTTTTCTTTCATCGAAGATTAGTGTCGATTGGCGCCTGGCTATTGATCTGCTAATGGACCAAATTATTGCTGATCGCAGTCTCCTTGTGGGGATCAGCAATCTTCAAGATTTTTATGTGCAGTTCCATCGACGGGGTCTGTATACGACATCAAGTCTGGCTTCTACTCCACGAGAAATGTCCCGTGACATGCCGTCAATCCGTGCTTCTGGTTCCGGCATTCTAGCCCAGCCTTCTATCAGCCCAATTGTCTGTGTCAACCTCATTATACCTCGAGAAGCGCTTGACGCCTTGACAACCCTCGATTGTAATATTCTTGGGACGCCGGCGTTGCGAGCCGAGATTGCCGGCAACGGCTGGAAAAACCTTTTCTCTACTATTCAGATGAGCTTTGGTAGGGTTGTAACGCATGACACTACCTCGATTGACTTCAAGGAAGATCTGCTGGGTTGGAATGGGAGAGCTTCCATGGTCGTTTCGTTCTTGGCGCCAGCTTGGATGCTGTTGCTTGACTCGGAAGACTCGATCAAGATCAGTCTTGATATCCAGAGCACACCAGCTACAATTGGTCTCACCCCTAGGTTTGGAATGGAGCTGAAAATATTTGAGGCGACCATAGGCGACCAAGACCATGTTATAATTACCGGGCAGCTTCCAGGGATCACGACACCACTATCATCAAGGGTAGTGATGGCGGAGAAGGCCGAGCTGAAGCAGGTCATCAATGGCGTACTTATCCTCGGGCCGGACATACTTCTACAAAACGACTACAGAGCAATCGACGTCATGGTGTTTCGGTTGGAGGTACAGGAGGAAAGTCTGAAAACCAAGTTGGCTGTAAAGACGACAGTTGTAGAGCCGTCACAAAAAGATCCTTGCTCAATCCTCATCACATTCGGGGAATGGGCTGAGCTTCTTGTCTTTCCATTCCCTATTAATGTGGAGAAAAGTAGAGTAAGAATCTCCCGCAAGCTATCATATATAGAGGTATGTCACCTTATTTTATCTATGTTGCAGAACATTAACGCGAGTGGAAGGTTTTGGTCCCTCCGTGGGTACCGTCGCACAACGGCTGTTACACATCAACTCCATTTGGCGCAATTCTATCAGATAATAGCCCACTGGTCTTCAACATGCCTAAGGTGCCCCTAGATCGCCTCCCAAAACTCGAACCGACCAAGAAAATGGGCTGGCTTGCAATGCATACTGCTATGACGCTTTCCGCGCAAGAAAGACGAATCCGGCATCCCACCAAAATGAGCAGCGGTGGCCTCTTAAACGTGAAAGAGAACCTCCATACTCTCTTTTCTACAATGTCAGAATCATCGTCGGCATCGGGTGAGATATTCGGCCTTTACCATGCTCAAAAAGGAATCTACACCTTGATCTTTATATCAACTGTTCGCCTAGACTTGTCGGCCCACACTGTCGTTGCGGACGCCCATATACTGCCCTTGAGTCAATCTGTGGTGAGACAAATCAAACGATTTCTAATGGATCACCAAAAGGAAATTCGAAATCTTCTAGTCTTCGATGAGGGGATGAAGATGTGGGGTGATTTACTGGCAGTATCTGTCGAAAGATGTCGAGAAGGTATTTGGCAGCACCAGAATATGATCTGTGAATACAAGAAAGCTGGGAGGATCCCCGCCTCTGCCGCTCCAGGAAAACCACCGCTATGTAGTTGTGGGAGAGGGAAGGCTTCACCAGATTTTGCTAGCTGCAAAGCCTACAAGCATCTGATTCCGTTCGTACATCGAGCCGCCATTGCTCAGATTTTTGCTGTGCCTTTCCACGAGCAGCTATTCGTGGGGGTTTGAATGATGTTCCAGTTATGATCAACGCAGGATAATTATCATCATCATCATCCCAACTATACTTGCAATAGTAGAACTGTGAACCATTAAAGGACTAACCCACGTGGGCATTGATTAGCTCTACAACGCGCCTCATTCATTATTGCTGGTGTCTTGGTGATAATTCCCCACATTCTTACTTTGACCTGTACCTTACTCCGTATATTTATATTTATGTTATATGTATATCCTGTGCCAAATACCATCAGAATTATAGATACAATAGCAATTTTAGACCTAAAAAGCAATGGACAACTTCTCAATCGAAGCTTCTTACACAAGTCGGTATAGAGGTACCTACCTCCATGGGTGAGAAATAAATTGCCTAAATTGACACGTGCGCAACACGAATAACTTCCTCTTTTCTTTTACTTTTCAGGTCAAAGTAAAATAGAAAAGATCCAAAAAAGTACATGAAGCCTTTATAGCTTTATAGTATTACAGAATTAATTTTATACTTATTTTTTTTATTAGGGAATGTGGCAGGTTTCTAGGTGTTCTAAAGGTGTCAATTTCGGCAACTTATTTCTTACCTGTGGAGCCTACCTACTCCGTATGTACTTGTACAAACTAGGTCTAGCGCGCTATAGCCCCAACGCGACGCGTCCAACCACTTATCCGATAGTCAATAATCAACTTCCAAAACTCACAATTGTATTCCATTTCGACCAAATGTCTTCCCGCCGCCACCTGGTATCGCGCTCTCGCGTGAACAATCAAGAATCATCTCCAGCTCCGCGCGGAAGTGGAAGTGGAAGTGGAAGTGCCCGCCAACGCGATGCGCCTGCTCGTCAACCAGTCGCTCTTCCCCCATACGAGCCTCCCAGTTTTCCTTTAAGGCTTGACGCACAACGCGATCTCGACAATCTACGGACAAATCATGACTATTCCAAGTACAAGAAGCATCTCGGGGGTGCGATCAAGGCCATAACAGGTTGCGCTACGGAAATCAACGATCATCTTACAGACCGCAAGGATCTGGTCCGTAGAGTCGAGGAGAAGAGACGTCAGGCTGGCCAGGGCGACGAAGACAAAACCGAGGAGCAGAATGATAGGGAGAGCCAGGCTAGATTCATGGAGAGAAAGGTTGGCGACTTGACGACCAAGGCAGAGAAAGCACTGCGCGAGCTGATTGATTATGGTGACGAGCTTGCAATGCAAGACGCCATAATGACCGATGTCAGTGGCAGTATAGCTGCGGTACCTGTCGTTCAGCCTCGTGCGTCTAGACGTCGGAGAGCAAGGGGTAATGGAGAGGACGATGAAGAGGAGGACGGGGAAGAAAACGCAAACCAAGACGGCGATGACTCTCCCGTTGAGGACCAGGAAGTTCTCAGTGCTGTCGAGCTTCTGCGGAAAGCCAGGCAGGATTATCTTACCCAGTATTCGTCCAAAACCATGTTGGAGAGGTAATTTAAGCTTTCTGTCCGAGATGCTGTAGTGAATACTAATATGACCCTCTCTAGATATGATGTGAACGATTTCAGGCTGTTCAAACAGGTTGTTCATGATGCTCAACATCCTAGTGATGACGCGCCCCCGGTTCCTCACGCAAGGACATGGTTCCCAGAGGACAATACCACCCAGGGGTCTAACTCTCGCAGACGTCGGAATAACACTACGGACAATACAAGCAATGCCGACGATTCCGATGATGATATAGTCGTACAAAGAGCGACAACGAACTTGAGGTGCACATTCACTATGGGTATCTTCGTGGAACCGTTTACTAGTAATAAATGCAAACATACTTTTGAGAAGGCAGCCATATTAGATTATATCGAAACTACTGGCACCCAGTTCGCGACTCCTGGTCAGCCTGGGCGTGGCACAAAGCAAGTCAAATGCCCTACATCAGGATGTGATGTTGTAAGTCAAAACCCGTTCAGTATTGACGGGAGTGCAGAGGTTAACGTGTTTTTAGATGCTTAAGCCCGAAGACTTCTACGATGACGCTGTCATTCGTCGGAAGGTTGAGCGTGCAAAGAAGCGGGAGGAATTAGGAGACGAAGATGACGAAGACGATGCTCCTAGAAAGAAGCGCGCAACGTCCATCAACGACGACAGCCTCTCACCCACTAATGGCGATGATCATGAAGAGGACCAAAGACAGAAAATTGCGAGGGTAAAGAGAGAGAAACAGAAGAGCCGGGGCCCGAGTGTGGCACCCGCCCGTCCAACAGAGCTTTCAGACGATGATGTTGAAGCTATGGATGAGGAGTGATTGTAAGCAATGGCCGGTCATTGGGGCACTCACAACAGAGGCAGACTGTTGTAGTATTGATACGCTACTACGTTCATCCAGAAATATGAATTGACAGAACCTAGCAACTAACCCTCTAAACTATCTACTCATAGAGTGAAATATGTCTATTGCTATTTTGCAACCCGATCAGCTGAGCTGAGCTGAGCGGATCGGGCTGAAGTGTGTCCAGAAAGTTTCACTGGAAAAAAAGGTTCAGGCTCGGGATATCAAAACTCAATTAAACATAGATTGGGTATTCAAGCACGAGATGACAACACTCCTACCTACGTTCAACATCCCCCCTATTTCCTCTCCATAACGCCAACCCACTCCCCCCAAGCTAAAGCGCCCCTCAACCGACACCTCTCTCCCAATTTCCTCCTTCGTAGGAACCTTGCTCATCTTCCCCACATCCAAGCCCTCCCCCAACGCAATCACCTGGTAAAAAAATATCTATGCACACCATGCTAAGATGTCATCTCAAAGTCAGCAAACATCACCTTACTCAATCTCGACAGGAAATCTAGCTAGACACTGATCATGAAAGCCCTCCCCAGACTGACTCAGGAACCTAGACAGATGATAGGTAACATACACCTCGCAACGGCCTCGGCCCCGCATACACCGTACCCCTCCTATTCACCCCATACCTGATTTGAGGGGTCTTCGTTAGCTGCCGATTAAGCCCGAGTGAGGAGAGGGAAGGTATATCACGTGTGAAAGCGTGTTCTCGGGTTATCAAACTTGAGTTAGAATCAATCATTCCGATATATATATTGCTCCATTCTACAAATGTCTGCATGTAATTGAGGTTTTGTACTAGGACTACAAAGGGGATACAGAAAACAAGTGTTATGGCCCTGTGACTAACTGACTGAATCAATTACTGCAGCTTAGCGAGGACGGAAAGGGGGGGCCATGGAAATCTCTCGATCCGTTTACAAGGGAAGAAACAAACAAGAGTAGAAGCAAAACTTTTAATACAGTTATACAGTAAGTATCGGCCTCATGATGGCAAGAGCTTTAGCCCTCAATGGCGCTCACAAAATCTACATTATCGGCCGCCAAAAAGACGTCCTTGAGAAAGCGTCCTAATCCGTCTCCACAAACAACATATTCCCCACCAGAGGCGACGTTACATCAAAAGAAGCCCTCGCTTCCGTTGCTTTCACCATCTAATCTGAAGTCGGCCACATCAACCTTTTAATCGCCAACTCGGGCATATTAGGCGTAAGCAGTTTTGATTCACCTTGTAGGATGTATACGATATTCTTATCAGCGTCTCCTGGAAACTTTCCCAGTCCCAAAATCTCCTTGTAATGAATATGAAGCCTTTCTAACTCTACAGATTTGCAGCCTCAATCAGCGATCCCACAAGCAGAAATTAAAGCAGTAGCATATTTCCAAAAAGAATATGGAGAGACCCCTCTTAAGCTCCACAGCTCTAAAAATACTAGCTTTTAATTGGCTTGCTAATTCGTTGAGATGGATAGGAAAGTAAAGCGGCTACCATGCATATGATGAAGCAGCTGGCTACGGGTTTGGCGCCACTGGGTATTCGATCAAATGTTCTCGCTCCTGGCCGTAAGTTTGTATTTCGAGATCCAAGTGCTGATCAGGTCAGCTACGATATATAACCTGGTTACACGAGCCTTATAGATCAATATCACAATCAATACTACTGGGCACATGAGTTCGCTATTGGCGTTCTTTGGGCTTTCTTGCTAACTCTTCCCCAAGTGTTGCCCTCGGACTTGGCGGCATCCATTATCGGCGACGGGGTCTTCCCCCGCGACAAGATTCCCCTGGAGCGAGTAAGGACGGAAGAAGATATGGCGGGGGCGATCTTTTCTTTACAAGTAAAGCAGGAGCCTACTGCACGGGTAACGTGCTGTTACTCGCTGGTGGGATCGCGTTGAGCGTGCTTCCGGCGACTTGTTGACTTTTCCCTTTGCACTTGGAGCATACGGGCGTCAGTCATGCGCAGTGATAGAGGTTAGAATGCACAGGTAGATGGATAGAACTATCTGCTTCTCAGATCTCGGAACTTAGCAGAGCGGAGAACGATTTGGCCTCTTCAAAAGACCCGAATACGGATATGTTTTTTCTGCGTGTACTTTGTCGCTTGTAAGAGGAGATTCTCATAAGTAGAGATACTCACTAGGGATGTGCCTACATACACCCTATCTGAAGACCCTATCTGAAGACGCTTAGGTGTGTGAATCAGCGTGATAGTTAATGTTTGGGGGCATTGGAGAATGGAGAGCGGAAATAACTACAAGACACTGTGAAAGTCAAGCAAATACGCTCTGAATCATTGAGCGCTTCCTGTATGATCATTTTGCCTGGTGGGAGTCACCAATAGAACTTTACTGCATTTGTATTGGTTTGGTGAATCAGGATCGGGATGTATTACATTGTCCAGTCTCAAATCGATCCCGTTTACCTTCTGCTAATGAGTACCCGTATGATGATTTTTCTGCTCTAAAGACAGGGTTAATCACTTATCCATTGACCAAAACGCTCCCTCGTCTTCATCTTCATCTGTTCCCCTGATTGTCACAATACAGCGATATCACGCGTGTGAATCACGGGATCCACCCCCCTGGATTCACACATAGATAGTCAGGGACCACCTATAACGTTAGTCACCCCCAAGGGTCAATCATCACAGCATATGTGGACTAGCTAGTATAAGAAAGGGCCTTCCCCCAGACCCTCTTCGCTCTTTACTTTAGCATTCTTGTTCTTGGAGAAGCTTACTACCAGCACTTTATCCCACTTGACCTGACCTCGTTTTTGGTCTGCATCTCGAAGTATCAGACCCAACATGTTTACCGAACTCACTCCTCCATCAACCCTCACGGATAATGGAAATAACGGGACCTATCCCGTTGATATTGTTGCCATTCACGGACCCACTGGAGACAATCATTCAACTTGGGAGGAAGATGGTGTGATTTGGCTTCGAGATCTAATACCAAAAGATCTCCCAGGAGCACGGGTATTCTCTTATGGATACGATTCGAGTGACCCGTTAGGAACATCCACACTGGATGCTTATGCAAGAGATCTGTTAAATCTCTTGAAGATATGCTTGAAAGACAGGACTGCAGCAAGGGTAAGGCGCCTGCATTCATTTATCATCCATCGCACCCACTGATTTTGTGCGTTAGGGGAAGCCTCCTCGACCAATAATCTTGGTCTGCAATGGCACGGGAGGGTTATTGGCCAAACGGGTAAAGAAATCCACTGTCCTCCCACGTAACGTCTGCTGATACCTTAAAGGCTCTGGTAATTGGCCGCCTTGATTCAATTGACCATGGGGACACTGCCGACGCAATTTGCGGGATCTTATTCTTTGTTACGCCTCATAGTGAACCATATTTGACAAATACGAATAAGAAGTCAACAGATAACATCAACTTTTCTCACAAAGGAAATCCTGTTGCTGCTTCAAGTAATACTTTTCTTCGCCCTGACCGCTGTATACCCAAGACGTGTTATCATATGCTGACAGTTATAAAACACAGAGCGTCAAAACGACCACAAAGACAGTTCCATATTGACTCCCCAGGAACTCATGCAGCTGAACAGGGACTCGTTATATCAGCGGGCAAACAAGAAAATTGCATCTTTCTGGGAACAACCGAAGTTGCGGATTGCGGGTTTCGGTGGATTGGTAAAACTCTGTCCAGCTTGAAAATCAAGTACTCCTTGAAAGCTAATTAATTATCTAGATTGTCGAAGGAATCCCTGGAGAACGCAGCAGACCCATGACTGGTGACAACCGATACAACCAAGTGTTGGATGTGCTGCGAGACTTTGCTAAAGCTGCTATAACGAGTTAATGACCGACTGAATTCATGGATTTTGCAGTATTAGATGCAGTACCCCAGACGGTCGCTAGCGCTGCAGCTAGCGCCGTCTGCTATACTTTACCTTAGAACTTAGCTCTTTACCTAGTCGTCTCAATACACAACAATGATTCTAAATCGCTACAATTTTGAATATGGGAGTACCGTATCATACAGAGAGATCAAGAGAGAGTTGTAGAGTATGAAAAGAGTTGAGTGCAGTGTACCAAGACAGAATGTCCTACTATATTGTAGACTTTTATAAAGTTTTATTGGGTATATCATTTTAGCATGCCTCCAATCTATTTTCTTCCGTGAGCTTCCAGATCGAAGACGTACTTAGGGCCTGTTTGGCAAACATAAACTGGGCATAAACTAGGCATAATCTCGCGTTCTAGATTATGTTTGCCAAACAGGCGCATGGACTATAAACCAGTTTATCCTAGAGCATAAACCCAAAATCGAGTTTATGCTCCTAGGTAAACTGGCGGTGCAGGCTAGAACACGCGATTTGGGGCACTCTAAAATGCCCATATTACACGAAATAAACTGGGCATAAACTGGGCATAATCTAGCGCAACCAGATTATGTTTGCCAAACAGGCCCTTAGATTTCCAAATTAACCTTCCGCGAACACAGAACGGGGATTTTTAACGATGTGTTACAACTTAAAGTTCCTCTGCAGATTGGTTATTTCTCGTCGCAAGGAAAAGCTAAGAGTGAAATGCATGGTGAAAGCAGATCAAGCCCCTCGGAATACCTGTGGATGGTTACTAAAACACCCGAACTTCAACAAATGGCGAGAATGCAGTAGCAATTTGCTGTGGATTAGGGGGAAACCCGGAGCTGGGAAGTCAACCGTTTTAGCATGGGTCTACAATTGGCTAGAAGAAATGGCACCTACCAATTATTCTCGAACAGAGGCAGCTGCTCACGATATCGTGCCTTCCTCGCTATAAAAAACAAAACCTCCCATCCCTCACCACGTAATACTGTTTAACCCCAATGGATGAAACCTTTATACCTTCTGGCCACGGCCAATTGTTTTCCATGCACAAATCCTCCTCGTTCTGGGGGGATAAAAGCGAATCAAATTTGAATGTTGATTCGGGTTTTTGCTCGAAGGAAGCACAAACTGAGCCTCGCCGAAAGGTGACTTTAGTCCACGATTTCTCCTCGCAGCTGGTAACTCGACTTCTGAACTTGTTATCTCTCAAATCTCGCCCCTCCCCTAGATCCATCCATCTGGTCAGAAACATTGCATTGCCCGCCTTGCCGTAGCTCTTGAAATCAATTTGAAACTCGGTGTAACAATGATCGCAACATATAAGACCTTGTTTATTCTCATATCCTTCGATCTCATTCGCGTGCGGAACCTGGATGCCATGACGACGCAAACTTGACATTGTCACAAATCGGATATGAGGACAAATGTCAATACCGCCACACCATGGTAGAGGGATATCTTGAGAAGATGGGACCACGAATAACCTTTGCTCGCGCAATAGGAGCGAATCGTCTTGAATCCGAGCTGCAGCTGTGCGTTGTTCTATAAACCCCCAATTGACGAGCCTTTTAGCTTCACAGCTAAGTAGACTTAGAAGCTGTGTGGTTATTTGCACGCTTGCGACATAACAACTGAGAAAGGTTGTGAAGACTCAATAGCTAATCTCCCATTTTTATAGCACGGCGTACAGTCCATCTTGTGCTTGGTCTTATTGATGATGGGCAATCGTTGTCAACCGCAAGAGACCGCTTACAAAGTTACAAACTGTTCCTCTCGGGATGCGTGAGGTTTATGACCACATCCTCCGAAATGTTGTCCGTCCAGAGAACTTGCCACGGACGTTGCTCCTCATTCAATGGGTTGTCTTTGCAGGTAGGCCGCTTTATGTGAAGGAGTTGCACTGGGCAACGGCCTGCGACAATGACGGTCCAGCAAAGTCCGGAAACGAACCATTCAGCAGGGATGTGATCAGCAACGCCAAATTGATCACCAGCTTATCTGGTGGGTTGATCGAGGTAGAAAAGCACAGTTGTTCTCTTCATTTCATACATAAATCCGTTAGCGATTACATGAGGGATACTGGTCTTAAGTATCTATTTCAAGAATCCGGAAGCATTCAACATCCCTTTGAAGGGGATGAAAATGAATATTTTATCAGCGAAAGCCAAGCTCGATTGGCAAGAGCTTGCATTGGGTGTCTTCGAAGGAGCTACCCGCTACTTCTGGACGGTCTAGGAGGAAATTGGGCAGCTGACAATTTGTTTCTAAGGCATGCGAGCGATTATCCGCATCTTCTGTTTCTCGGATACGCAGAGAGATATTGGTTTCGCCACTCTAGAAAGGCCGAGCTTGCTGGCAATGACAACCAGAAACTAGACAAACAGTTAGGAATTTCATCTAATCAGAAAAATTCCGTTTTTGAAACATGGTCTATAAGAATTCGATTGGTTGAGAGGTTGACGTTCAGGTATATCTATAGAGATTTCCTGGATGTACAGTCAAGCCCGGCCCTGACGAGCACACTCAAGCTGTTGATTGGTAACCGAGTCTGCTTCGATGGACTTCAGAGACATCGAGATGGAGCATCCGATCAACAAATTAATCATTGGAAGCCGCTTCATCATGCAGCGTCTTGGGGCCACTCCAAGCTGGTCCAGGCCTTGGTCAAAGTTGGATGTGGTGTGGATGAGTACACTTTCAATACACATCACAATGCCATTGATATCGCAGGTATGTATGGACATGAACATTTGCTGGAGTTCTTGCTTTTGCAAGGAGCCAATGGGCAGCAGCAGGGTAGTTCTCGATATGGCGTAGAATCAAAGCGGCGTCCGAGTCATAACAAGGCATATCTAGAGTCCATCATTAGGTATATTATTGCATGGGGAGTTGGGGCAGAACTTCCAAACGACGACACTGAAGATCCAATCCAATACACCCAGATCGACACTGCACTACGCAAAGCGGCTCGAGATGGGAATTTGAGCATGGTCGAACAGTTTTTAGATTGGGGATTCAGGATTGTCAAAGGTGGTGTATGCGGAACTCCACTGTCTGATTCCGCAGAAGCTCGAGGGGGGAACAGCCTCAAAATCTTGGAGCTTCTGCTCGATTATGGCGCTGATCCTCTGGATTTTGCCCATTGCAATATGTGCAGCTACCATCCCGAAAACGGTGGATTGGGCATAACAGCAGAAGCAGGAGAATGTCAAACCTGGCCTGATCTCTTGCCAGGACAGCTGCCCACTCCGCTGTTGATCGTGGTTTCGAAAGGCGACAACTGTGAGGCCCTGGTAGCGAAACTCTTGGAGCACTGGTCCCCGCACGAGTGGGTGTCCAATTGTTTTGAAACTTCAAATAACTCTTTCGCCCCACATACATTGGGCGATACCATACTGCATGCGGCTGTCCGTGGTAGCCCCGAGCGGTCAATGTGCTTCGGATGCTCATTAAGAAGCTCAGTGTTGATGTAAACGGCTTTCTCGGAGTCACTTTTGGTGAAGGTAGCCGAGATCAGTTGGGCACAGGCTTGGAAGAAGATTACTTCCAGACGGTCCTACAAGCGGCCGTGAAATTCGGTGATGATGGATTCGCTAATGTCAAATACCTGCTTAAAAAAGGTGCTGAAGTCAATTTCCGTGTTCCACCTGAGAAGATGAGAACTGTTAACGATTATTCTGGTCCATCTGGCGAATCATGCAAAGAGGTTGGGATCGTGAAGGACTTCTGGACCGAAGAAGAATTCGACGAGAGGTTGAGAACAGCGACCTCTCACGAACCAGATCAACAGCGAGATTGGGCCCAGGATGTTGTATGGGGCCGAACCGCTCTCACCAGTGCCGCTGAGCTGGGAGATCGTGCAAAGGGCATTGTACGACTGTTTCTCAAAAAGGGAGCAAATCCGCGTTTGAGACGCATGATCGACTGCCTCACTCCACTACAGATTGCAGAAAGCCTCCCTGGCAATAATGAAGAGATCGTCAAGATGCTACGCACAGCCATGTCCGATCCAGATAGCTTTATTGACGACGAAGAGTTTGACGACGAGACGAGTTCAAGCAGCTCAGATGAAGATGAGTCCGATGAAGATGAAGATGAAGATGAAGACGTCGTTATGGGCATTGATTCCGAATATCCGTTTGACACCATGGAGGAGAGCTGAAAGAGCGGTAGTCAACCTGTCAGGAAGGCTGTGGTTTGGATGAAAGCAGATGGATTGTCCAGATTGGGTGCTGTGGAGGTGAGAGTGAGGTTGGTTTTGCATCACATGATGGACCGAGCGGTGGAGTATCGGCATAGCT
>QGMG01000330.1:0-34578 GCA_007825325.1 Lachnellula cervina | reverse complement strand
GTTTGGGAAGAGGGTGGAGCGGGTGGAGATGGGGGGATGCGGGAGAGAAGATGGTGGTGTGGTTTGCGGATGGGACCAGCGCGGAGGCGGACGCGGTCATTGGGTGCGATGGGGTTAAGAGCGTGACGCGGCGGATGCTGTTGGGGGCTGATAGCGCGGTGCTGGAGCCGACGTTCTCGCATAAGTATGCGTATAGGGGGTTGGTGCCTATGGAGAAGGCGGTGGAGGCGGTGGGTGAGGCGTTGGCTAGGAATGCGCAGCAGTACTTGGGGCATCATGGACATGTTTTGACGTTTCCGATAGAGAAGGGGAAGACGTTGAATGTGGTTGCATTTCAGAGTAAAGACGGTGATTGGGAGGACGAACGATGGGTGTTGCCGACGAAGAAGGAAGACATGATTAATGAATTTGCAGGGTTTGGAGAATCTGTGCAGAGAATACTCTCGGTGCGTACTTCAATCGTCAACTTTTAACGTGTGCCTGTGCTGACAACTCCAGCTTATGGAGAACCCTGATATGTGGGCACTCTTCGATCATCCACCTGCCCCTACCTACTATAAAGGTCGTTTTGCGATACTAGGAGATGCAGCACATGCTTCAACACCACATCAAGGCGCTGGCGCCGGTCAAGCTATCGAAGATGCTTACATTATGACCAATCTGCTCGGAAACGCGAACTCTGTGGAAGATATCGAGGATGCATTCAGAGCATTTGACTGTGTCCGTCGCCCTAGAACCCAAAAGGTTGTGGTCACGAGCCGGGATGCTGGGAGTCTTTATGACTTTGAAGATGAGACCATTGGGACTGATCTGGATCTTCTCAAGAGAAATTTGGAGACGCGGTATAACTGGATATGGGACGAGGACCTCTTGCAGCAGTTGAAGACGGCGCAAGATATAATGAGCCGGAAATCGACTTCGTAGCATAGCATAGGCAGATTTAATCCATCGAGTCATCTCTGAGGGCGAAAAGCGCATTTAAAACTGGGTCCGTCTTGCTTCTGATGGCGTCGTGATACATGGAATTTGTAATGAACTGTTTGCAGTTCTTGACGAGCTTCGCAGTATCTTGAGCCAGGTCGTAGTCAACATACATATCATCAATGAACGTTGCAGAATAAAGAGGGACTTCATTCCTAGCAAGTTGTGACTCGTCGTATAAGTCTGGCCATCCCGCGTAGTTGGCGATGATATCTGCTACTTGAGCCAGTTTCTCAAGTTCCGGAAATATGTCGAACAAGAACGGGAAGATCATCTCGCCCGAGAAGTACAGTGGGCCATCGCGGACCCCTGATGCAGACTGTGGCGATCCCGCCAGCCATTGGAATTGTGTCAGTCTTCTTCCCACTCGTTCGGCGGACCAATTGGAAGCTATGCCTTGGCAATAACAAGCTTCGTGCAAGATGGCATAGATGACATTGTCGTCAAAGGTAAGTGCACTTTCGAGTGCCGAGAGCGTTGGGCGGGTTATGAATTGGAATTGCGAAAGGTCGGTGTTGCAACGAAGTATCAAATCATGCACAACATCCAGCCCTCCATGAGCTCCAAATGCTCTTCCGAGAGTCAGAAGCCCACGAACTGTTAGAATGCCTCCGGAGGGAAGAGTTAGCCCGCCCTTGCTTTTGATGTGAAAACAGAGACTTTGCACTGTCTCGATATCCTCGGGATATTTCTAGAAGCTCAAAGTCAGCACTCATTCTTGAAACCATAAGTGAAGGTTCCCATAATGCGAGAGCCCTCGGACAAGCTTTAGCATACCGTATAATAAGTCTTATTGCGTTCGATAGCCTTCTGAAAGGTAGCTTTATAGACTTGGTCAACAGACTTTCCAACAGGTGCTAAACCACCACTACAACACCGGGGAGTTAGTTATTTCCTATTCAAGACGTTTTCGGGATTGAGGGAGCTTATATTTCTAGTTTAGGAAATTTATAGGAGTCAAGAGCACATAAGACGAAACGTGATAGAAGGGGGTAGGGTAAAATCAAAGAGCCAGTTCTGCTTACGATGTAAAAGCTTCACGGAGACCCTGAGGATAGAAACTCAGGTAGGTCAAGATACAGAAGCCACCGAAGCTCTGACCAAACACCGACCATTTCTTCAGCTCAATCGGGTACTCAGCAGTCAGCGTCTTCCTCACAGCTTCACAATCTCTAACGATACTGTCTGCTCGAAAGAGCTTCAAGTAGTCTGCTTGTCTGTGTACGTCGCCTTGCAGCGCCAGAGTTGCTGCGGAAATGGGAGTGCTGAGACCGGTACCTCGTTGATCAAGATAGAGCATTTGGTATCCTCGGTCTAGAATGGCGTTTGTGATCCATGAGTTCTGGGGAGGCGGACAGCCGAAACCAGGCCCTCCTTGCAAATAGACAAAGTACGGCTTTTGGGATTTCTTTCGGATGTCTTCTTCCGAGGGTACAGTGGCTGGCTTTTCCTGCCTGATGACGGATCGAGCGAATAATTGGATAGTGCCTCGTTCGGGGTTTAAGTAGTCTTTTGGAACCTCGAAAATAAGTTCCGAGACCTTGAGTTTACCTGGATGAGGAGTTAGCAAGGTCCGTCGTGATAGAGTGGGATGAGATGAGATGAGACGCGACAAGGCGGCGAGACTAGTAACCAACATATCTACTCATCGACTTTGTGATATGAAACAACCTGAGAGGTATTTCATTTTGTAGCTTGCTTTAACACAAGTGTATTATAACGAATAATGTTTGCGAGAGACTGTAAGCCTTACCCGGGATGAGATGGGACTTTGAGCTAAGCAGCCTCGCAGACGCCATATTGTAGATAGCTCTACCTAACCATCAACTGCAAAAGGAAGTTTAGGAGTGGATGAGTAGGAGTGAGTAAGAGATCAATGCCCTAGACTCTGCACCAGGTCTTGTTGCAACTCACTAGGAAATCGATGAAAGTGGAATGAGGAAGTCGTGGTCGTGTCGTGACGGCGTGACAACCGAGAAAGTTTTAGGTTGTCTCGAGATTTGCTGCTGTGCGCACACTCTCCCAACCATACCTACTGTACGCCTTCACGCCCGACTCCTATACACGAACCGTGAGCTGATCTGCAAGGCTGGGGATTGAGCGAGTACGTGGGAATTTTCATCTGAAGCTCTTGGGTTTACCTGTACTCAAATGATTAATAGCAAGTGCTAATTTCATTTTAGAATAATATTGCAACTGGCAACTGGCAACTAGCAATTCGTGAAAGCCCTGCACAACTCAACTCAACTCAACTCAACTCACAAGCAGAAAACCAGCAACCACTTTTGCTTGCAACAATACCTTCATTTCAGAACAGGACTTTAAAGCTCCTGCTTTCAACCCACCACCCATCAAGTTCCATCTCTCACCAATATCCCCACAACCAAACACGTGACCGACCCGCGAAAAGTCTCCCAGGGTCATCACTCACTCACTCACTCACTCATTCACGCACCCGCCACGATCACCCACCATGGCCAAAGACAAAAAATCCAAAAACCCCGACAAAAAGACCAAGCTGGCCGAAAAAAAAGCCAAGCAGGAGAAGAAAGGCGCGAACAAGGAGAAAGCCAAAGCCTCCAAGGCCGCCGACACCGGCAGCGATGCCGAAGACGTAGACCTCGATGCCGTGCTCGCAGAGTACGCGCGGAAGCAAGAGCAGTTCCTCAAGGTGACGGAAGCTGTGTGTGATGCGCCGCCGCGGGCGAGGGCTTCGGCGACGCTGATCGCGTCACCGGCGAATGAGAACGAGCTGTTTTTGTTCGGGGGGGAGTATTTCGATGGGGCGCTGGCGAGGTTTTTTTAATGATTTGTATGTTTATGTGGTGGGTCGGGATGAGTGGCGGTTGGTTACCTCGCCGAATACGCCGTTACCGCGATCTGGGCATGCGTGGTGTAGAGGGGGGAATGCGGGTGGGATATACTTGTTTGGGGGAGAGTTTTCTAGTCCGAAGCAAGGCACGTTTTATCATTATAATGATGTAAGTCGTTCTCGCAAGCTCTTCATTCTATGGGTTTCTAACACTGCACTGCTACAGTTTTGGCGCTTAGAGCCCTCAAACAGAGAATGGACACGTATAGAAAGCAAAGGGAAAACACCCCCAGCTCGAAGCGGCCACCGCATGACATATTTTAAAAACTACATAATACTCTTCGGCGGCTTCCAAGATACATCCCAGCAAACCAAATACCTCGCCGATCTCTGGATCTACGACACGCAAAGCTTCCTTTGGCACCAACCCACTCTGCCCCTCGCAACGCAAAAGCCAGACGCAAGATCCTCATTCTCGTTCCTGCCGCACGAAGCAGGAGCCGTGTTATATGGAGGCTACTCACGTGTTAAAACGACAGTAACAGGAA
The DNA here is from genome assembly GCA_007825325.1 of Lachnellula cervina. Taxonomy (NCBI): domain Eukaryota; kingdom Fungi; phylum Ascomycota; class Leotiomycetes; order Helotiales; family Lachnaceae; genus Lachnellula; species Lachnellula cervina. The sequence goes on along the minus strand of QGMG01000330.1, from coordinate 30,237 downwards.
AGCAGATGAAGGGAGGCGGACAGGCACAACGCAACATCCTCAAGCCCATAGTCCATCAAGACTGCTTCTTCCTGCGCATCACCCAGCCCGCCACCGAAGCACCTCCTACCGTGCGCTGGGAACGCCGCAAAAAACCCGCCAACATCCCTAACCCGCCGCGAGCTGGAGCTACCATGGCGTACCATAAAGGCCGCGGCATTATGTTCGGCGGTGTGCACGATGTCGAGGAGAGCGAGGAGGGGATCGATAGCGAGTTCTTCAATGCGTTGTTTGCGTGGAATATCGAGCGGAATCGGTATTTCCCGCTGGCGCTGCGCAAAGCGAGAGCGAAGAAGCAGGTTGATACGAGGGGTGGGAGAAGGGGACGCGGACAGGCGAATGAGGATGAGCTGTTGAGGAATCTAGCCGCGTTACAGACGGGAAAGTCGCTGGCTGATGCGGAGGATATGGAGATTGATAAGCCGAAAGGAGAGGATGTCAATGCAAGCGAGTTGCTGGCTAAGGAGGTGTTGATGGAGTTTCCGCATCCGAGGTTCAACGCTCAGCTTACGGTGCAGGATGATGTGCTGTATGTGTATGGAGGCACGTACGAGAAAGGTGACCGGGAGTTCACGTTTGACGAGATGTATGCCATTGATCTGGGGAAATTAGATGGCGTGAAGCAGATCTTCCGCCGGGAGCCTGAGAACTGGCTCGGCAGCGACGACGAGGACGATAGTGAGGATGACGAAGATGAAGAGGAGGATAGCGACGAAGATGAGGACGAAGAGGGGGATGTGAAGATGGCTGACGAGAAGCCGCTGTTTACGGAGAGTACGAGGAAGGCGAAGAGAAAGGATAAAGCTGCGGCGGTCGACGATGCTGCTTCTGAGGCTAGCACGCCGACTTCGTCTGTTTTCGATGATACGCCGGACGATGCGACGGATGCTACGGCCCCAGAAGACAATCTTCCTCACCCTCGCCCGTTCGAGTCAAGACGAGATTTCTTCCAGAGGACAGGCAATGAGTGGCAAGAAGTGCTCATGCAAGCTTTGCGATGGAAGAGCATACAGCCCGAAACGCTGTCTGTGAAGGAGATCAAGACAAGGGCATTCGAAATGTCCGAGGAGAAGTGGTGGGATTGCAGGGAGGAGATCACGGCTTTGGAAGACGAACAAGAAGCTGCTGGTATTGGAGAAGTTGTTACGCTTGCAGATCGAGGTGAAGCAAGTGGTGGCGTAGGGAGAAGACGTTAAACATCTCGTATCAAAAGTTATTTTACAGCATACGGCCATTTTACATTGACGGTTTCCATACCACCTAAACCGGTCCCAAACCCCATTCCCATACGCCCCCATTAGTGCCTCAAGCATCAAGCACCATACCTAGTAAAACACTCCTCCTGATGCGTATTCAAACACTCCAACGCACACACCCGCCCCCCACACCTCATACACCTAACCCTCCCCCAATACCCACAAACCTCACAGAAAACCCTCACTGGCTTCCGCCTATCCTCCAGCGTCCAGGACCCCCTCGCCTCCTCATAACTCAGCGGCGGCGCACTCAACAGCTTCTCCAGCTCTGCCTGAGACGGCAAGCGCGGGATCCAGGATTCCAGCAGCGGGGACCCGTCTTCGGAGTGCGGGACAGGCGGATTCGAAGAGCCTTGAGAGAGCGTCACGGACGGCGCATCGGGCATCGGTGTATCGGCCTCGACTTTGATCGGCTGTGGTGCCGCTGCTGAGACGCGGCGTAACGGGGTCGGCGTTGGCACCGCAGACGGGACTTTTTTCTTGTGCGAGCGCGTACCCTTTGAGGTGAGATTCGTGGATGCTGTTCGAGGCGTGGCTGCTGCTCGCGGGGTTGAGACGGCGGGGGGAAGGGGCGTAGGGGCTGCGGGGAGGGCTGTTGGGCCTAGGGCTTGGAAGTCGGTGAGGTGGTTCGAGAAGGTCTTTTGGGACTGGAGGATCTTGCGGACGGCGGGGGTGGTGCCTTTGCCATGGCTTGCTATTCACATATATATTATATCAGCAAAAGCCTCTTCGTCTTGAATATTACAGCTTGCTTGGGGAGAAGAGAGCCTACCTCGTCCAGCATTATCTCGATGCCGCACAGGCACGGGAATGGACACGTCTTTGTGGTTCTCTCGATCTAAGACGGCCAGCTCGCGCAGTATCTTCGTCTCTTGTCTCGCGGTCGTCTCGTGCAGACTCGAGGCTGCTTGGTTGCGAGCGCGTTTGCGGGGTTGTAAGGCTGTGGTTGAGCCTTTGGCTGCTGTGTCTGCTACATAGGCCCAGCCTGGAGCGGGCGCCGCGGTCGAATTTGCGACTTCTAGGACGCCGAAGTTCATTTTGGTGTCATAAAATCATGAGGTCGTTGTTGCGGAAAGTTGGTTGTAGAGGGTGAGTCGCGGTCGCGTGTGGTTGGAAGAGGCGAGGGCGAGGCTACAAAATTTACAATGGTTCGGCAAGGAAGGCTTCATGACTGAGGCCTTTGGTTCGGAGGTGGGATGGGATTTGTATCAAATAATAACGGGTTTGGTATCCATTTTCAACAATACAGCGCGAATGAAGCAATTCGATATCTTTATGTACAGCGTAACTAACATCCCGAAACTGGTGAATCTGTATTAACATGCCACCAAAACCAAGCTGCACTCCCGGAATTCCACCCAATGTTTTCGCATTCATACCCTCATCCCATAGAAGCCCCATCCATATCCGTAATAGCATTATGCCCCACCCGGTCAAGATCCTAATCAGACATATTCCTCATCCATCCCTTCATTTCTTCTTCCTCTCCCTTTGCAACTCATCGAACTTCTCCTCCAAGCCCTGCACATACGTATGCGTGCGCTGAACGGACGCTTGTAGCCTCTGTAAGCACACTCATTAGCCCTCTGTCCCTAAACCCACACATAGCATAGCATCGCAGAGCATAATATCCCAGAGATCTCGGTATCCCTCCAAGCTTCCCCGCAGCAAGAGCACAGCGACAAGGAAAACTAAACGCAACAACGCACATAGATATCCTCCGTCAACAGCTCATTCGACACCTTGTACTCCTCCAAGACATAATAGTACGTTCCCACGCCCGCGAGCGTGCTTCCCAGGAAGAAGCCGAAGAAGCTGCATTCGCCGATAGTTAGTCGCTATACCCATCGCATGACACGGGAGATGGAATGGGAAGGGCGCACCCTGATTTGAAAGCGCCGTATGGTTTCTTGATAGGCAGTGGCGTCGCGGCTTCTGCCAGGCTGGCGGGCGAGCTGTGGAAGCTTCGGAGGGCAAGGGAAGGGGTGCATGTGGAGATGGCGCGGGTGCTGCGGAGAGTTGGGGTGAGGAGTCGTGATGCCATTGTTGCTGTTGATTGTGGCGATTGGTTGAATTGAGTGCAATGAGAATATGGATGCTGCGTGGTTCAGGGCGCGGTCTGCGGTGCTCGTTGTTTTGGTTTGTTGTTGCTCGGCTTTGTTGGAGGATAGCATAGCTTCCCCGGATATTTTGAGGAGGCGAAATTTACTCAGGCATGACAGGGGTTTGAAAATGGCTACATCAGTGGGAATTATTAATCACATATCAGTCAAAGGTGACAGGATGGTTTCATCTTGCGATGAAGATCGATTTCAATTTCTCAAGTCTGAAAGATCTCCAGAAAACAGTAGCATTTTATTATCCGATGGCAAATTCATGAACCTAGAATAACCCTTTGCAATATTGACGTGCCCCAATGACCGTCAATTGCACGCGTAGTAGATAGTACAGATGAAAAGGAAATTTCCCCCAAAACAGCCATCTAAAGCTCGTCATGAGTCTCCTCACCAGCAGCCGCTGAAGAAGCTTCACTGGCCGCGCTCTTCACAGCCTCCGTAGCCTCCTCACCAGCACTCTTCGCAGCCTCAGTAGCAGCCGCAGCTTGCTCAGCCATTGACTCAACAATTGGCTTCTGGGCCTCGGCGCTCTCTTCCTCGTAGGTAACTTCAACCGCGTGCTTGCCATCCTCCTTGATGAACTTGATCAGATCCTCAATGCTACGGCTTCCGCTGTATGTGACTGGGTTTTTCTTGTCACCAGCCTTGTAGAGGATGATGGTTGGGAATCCTTGGATCTCATCTGGAACGTCGTTGGCGGTGGCATCAACCTTGGCAATGGTAACCTTGTCGGCGAAACCAGCGTCAACATATAGACCGGCGAGGATATCGTATTTGGGAGCAAGAGCCTTGCAATGTCCACACCATGGTGCATAAAATTCGACCAATACATCCTTGGTGTTATCCAAGACAATATCATCGTAGTTCTTGGCAACAATGATTTGAACTGGGCCTTCCTGCTTCTCTGGGATTGGCTCAGACTTGATGCTTGGCTCCACCTTACCGGCAACAAATTCGTCCACGAACTTGGCAATTGTTGCCTCGGTGATCTCAGCCTCCTGGTCATACGGGTATTTCTTGTTGTTAACGGTATCTTGGATGGCGAAAGCGGGGAATTGGTCGGCCTTGAGGTTCAAGTTGCCAGCGTGAGCACCGAACGACTTAGCATCGATGGTAGCAAAGCTGATGGCTCCGCGGTGCTTCTCAGCAATGCTCTTAAGGAGGGTAGAGAGGGAAGTACGCTCCTCCTCGGTTTCGGCGAAGATATAAGCCAATGGGATGCCAGTGGCCATGTATCCGGCGTAAGTCTCAGGGCCAACCTCGCCAATCAAGGGGATGGAGGCGGTCTTGGCGAATTGCTCAATAGCTTCTGCGTCGAAAGACTTGGTGAAAACGCTCTTACCCTCATCAAACGACTTGTAGAGAACGACTGATGGGAAGGTAACATCCTCGGACTTGGCCAACGCAGCGTCACTGCTAGCACCGAACAGGTAGTTGTCACGGAGCTTCTCGGCAACCTCAGAAAACGTCTTGTTTGACTCCTTGTCGGTAGGCTCGAAGTATGCAACCAAAACAACCTTGTCTTGTGTCTTGAAGTCTTCTAGGGTGTCCTTGGATAGGATGGAAACAGCAGGGAGGGATTGCTTGGTCATGTACGAGACAATCCTGCAAATCAATGATTAGCGGTTTTATGAAATGAATGTCTAAAGAGCTGGCGCTTACGCTGGTGCTTTTCTTTGACCTGAGTATGGGGTTATATTCTCCGGGCCACGGAAGACCTTCAAGGTTGGGTAACCCTCAACACCAAAGCTCTGGCAGAGCTCGGCCTCTTCTGTGCAATCAACCTTGGCGAGCTTGATGTTCTTCTCCTTTAATGTGGTGGCGGCTTCTTCGTACTCGGGGGCAAGAGCTTTGCAGTGTCCACTATTGAATATTAGTAATCTGCAATTGAACAGGTGGCTTCGCGGGGCAAACTCACCACCATGGCTATAATGAAGAATCCGACATTAGTAAAGTAGAAAAGATCTGCGGAATCAATAGAAACATACCGCGTAGACTAGAAGCATAGAGTGTTAGCAGAGTGTTCTAGATTGAAGTTGCGCAGAATTGGGGGGAACTGACATTCTGCTAGAACCAAATCATTGTCCGTCACAAAGTCTGGGAAAGAATCCTTGGTGAGGATCTCAACGTCTGAAGCTGAGGCGACGGCAGCAAGGGCAGCGCCAAAGGCGAGAGTTTTGAAAGTCCGCATTGTGTTGATGTGAGAATAAGAAAGGGCGTGTCTATCAAAGGGTTAGAGAGCTTTATTTTGAAAGAGCGTTGGTGTTTGAAATGGGCAGAAAATGGAAGTAGATGGAGCTGGAGGACATGCGACAGATGTATATATAATAATAACGTACCTTGGGAATTGTTGGTGGAAGAAGAGGTGGGCTATGGAAAAAGCTGGATGCGGAAGAGGAGATGTGGTGTCTTTATTGTAAGGCGGGTTGGAGGGAGAGGAGACAATGCCTGTCGTCCGTCGCTAAATGTATCTATGGTACTGTACCCCTGCAGAAGTGGATGTGGAGTGGGTGAGCTGAGCTGAACTGATTACCTGATTAGCCGTCTATACGGTAGGGCGTAGGGACGATAAGAGAGAACAGAGTGTCTTCAAAAGGCTACGCTAACCTCACGAAAGGCCAGAAACATGCGTTTTGTAACTCACAGGATTGCCGAATCTGTCATGTACCAGACGTTTGCCTTGTAAAAATAGATTCACCTCTTCTTCAATCTTGTACACTTATGGAGCACACCCGTGCAACTTGGATCATCAAACGCTTAACCTAAATTCACACCCAAAAGGACAACATGCTCTTTTACAGCTTCCCTTCCCTTCCCTTCCCTTCCCTTCCCTGTACGGGACTGTCCGATATTAATCCAGCACGCGGCTGATGTGATGCATTGGCATTTATATAAAAACCCTCTATTCCTTACAGAGGCAACCGTGTCAACGCCAAGGCTCCGAATCTCAATGACTGCTCTTGGGATCTGGATGAAATGGTGCAAGGTTTTGGTAAAAGATAATCTGACAATCAAAGCCACTCTATCGTTCGTATTCTGTACTGCTTGTTTTATAGTAATCAAGAGATCAGGGAGCATTTGATTTCCAATCACATGAACTGTCAGCGCTTATGCTTGAGTCTTCTCTCATACTCCTCCTTCAAGATGATGGATAACACAGTGGCAATATCAAGTTGCTAAGCCACTGTAATCTACATAGGTATGTTTCAGAACGTAAGGGAAAGCGAAGGATCATGTTTTTATACCGTAAACTATCTTTCACAACGAATTATATAATGCAAGGAGTCGCGATATGATTAATTCCAAGTGAGGAAGAAGCACTACTTTGGCTTCGTTCTTTTGTAAATTTTCTATCGCAACTATAAGTTCTCAGCTCCTATGGAAGTTTATTCTAAAAAGTTTAGTCCTTCTGCATTCATGGAAGCATTCTCTTGCCCGAAACAATGGGAAGTGAAAAAGAAAAAGGGTTTTCATATTGCCATCAGAGTAGACGGCAACAAAGAAAAGACGCCGACAGGAGACAAAGCTCGCAGACAATTGCACGAAACACTTCAAGTTGCTACAATACTACTTCGCTTTGATTACTTTGGGCAATGTCACAAATAATGCGAGGGGAAGTTTGTGCTTAAAGCAGAGAAGTAAACTCAAAGCTACGAGAGCTTATACGATGAGACTTCTGGTATTACCGGATTGTCAAAAAGTACGTGTAAGGAGATGGCACAGGCATTTTCTGGTGACATGCAATGGGATGGTAAAAGCAGTGAGACAAACTGTTCTCTCCTGCAGATTCGAGACTCATCATTCATCATTTCGCCTAGGTAGGTAGTGTTCTAGTGAATGTCGAAAATGAGGGGGTTTGGCGACGCGCCGAAGCGAGAAGTCGCGACTTCCTTCCCCGTGGATATACTTTCAGAGCGCTCCTGCCACCTCCACCTCAAGTGCTGCGACCTGTAACTGCCGTATTCCTTCTTTCTCTGTTCTATTCTCCCCAGTCTCTAGATGACTTGCCAACGTCTGATTAATTGACCGCAATCACAACCGCATGGGACGAGTTGCTTCGGACATTCACCCCCTTCAGACGATTCTCCTTTTCTATCCAAGTTCTTTTGGGCTTCTCCAGGAGTAATAGCATGGATAATGGACGCTCTTGCGAGTCCCAACGCTTCGAGGAACCGCGATCGAGTGCTCAGCAGCGGCAACTCTACCTCGACAGGCTCCACCGTCGTTCGTCGACCCGTCAGTCAGCGAGACCTGCGTAATGGTGCTTCCATTGGACAAGCAGAGACCCAGTCTCCTGCAGGAATTCCACAGGGACTTGAGGGCATGCTGAAGAATTCAACCGAGACTGGAGATATCGGGATGTTCTCCATCAGACCCTCACGCCTACCGCCATCTCTTAACACTTCACGTCGGGTTACGAGCTACAACGAACCTGGTATGCCGCGCGAGAGCTTTCAGCCTTATGGGGTGCCAGCTGCCATCGACGACAGGAGACGTCTACCCTCCTACAACCGAGATACCACATCGGAGTTGATCTCCATGTATGAAGGACCCAGTCGACAGTCAAGTCGGCTCTTCGAGGACCCTGAGTACAGATCATATTCCATGACCCAAGCATCGTCGCAGACTCTCTCCAATCACCGGTCATACACAAGCCTTCGAAGTCAGCCTGAGGGCAATGGGCTTCTGCAGCGCCCCAGATCTCCCTTTGCGTATCCAACGCGTCTCCGCAGACCTGGCTTTCGGCCATCTTCTCCAGCATTAACAGACGGAGGCGGGGTTGATTACAGACGCCGTGCTGAGATTGACAGAACGCCATATGTGAGTGTCTCATAGCCCAGGATCATCTCACACGTCTTGAGTGCCCTGCCATAACGCAGTCTGTTATATTTACAACCCCGATAAGTACGTGCTGCTACCTTATGACTGACCTTCAATGTTTAGGGGGGTCGCAATACATCTTCGCCATCGTCTCTATATGCCCACAGGCGAGTTCCACCTCCTACAATACGCCCTGAATTTAACAGGTCGACCCCTTCGCTTTTAACCCAGGGATCGCCAACAAGAGCTTCCTCCAGCCCACTTGTTCATCCAGCCAATGCAAACTCCAGCAATGATTACCTTCGGAGAAATGGCCAAGCATCTCTCAATACATCCCCCGCGCGAAGTATCCTCAGTCTTACATCTACTGTAAATCTCCGCCCGGGAAATCTGCCCGCATCGACCACTACAACTCCAGGGAAAGTCTCGACTCCAATATACTATGACTATACCGAGGAATTTGATGTTGAAGATTACAGCCCACCAAGAACAAGAGAGCCACCACCTCAATTCCAAATCGAGTCAACAATTCCCGAGGATCGTCCCGCGGCTATGGAACAACCAACATCTACCAATTTCAATTCTCGCAACGCGATACGAAACCTGAGTGATGGCCATCGAACATCCTCATCAACAGAATCGATCCAGCAAAGACGTACCGAAGCTGTTCCAGAGTTGGAGCCAGGCCTTATGAATGGCCAAACTCAATGGCCGGTCAGAAAGGCAAGCCTTCTTCCACCAAGTTCAAATAAGCAAACCCCTGTTAAAAGAGTTGAGCCTCAAGATGATAAGTTGGTGAAGGAAAGTTTTCGGATTTCAAGGCTAGGTGCTGGGGCACAGGAACTGAACAGTCATGTTGCGGAAGTGTTTGGACTTTCACTATCTGAATCATTTGGGCTGCTGGGCCCCAAGAATATTGGATTTACTGAGTCAGGCGGCCAAATTAATGGAGCTTCTACTACACGGCTTGATGTGGGACGCTATATCCAGCAATCTTCACAGAGCTCACATCAGGAACCATCAATGTCCAGGGATCCTCATGAAGCCCAACAGGTTTCATATGTCGATGATGTTGCCCATAGAAAAAGAGAAATGGAGACAGAACATGATGGCATGAACCAAGACAGTTCCGAGAATCCTGCGAGGCGTTCTACATCTCAACCCTTCATAATCGACTCTGGACGACGTCAGCGGAATGACAAGGAAAAGAGGGCTTCGTCTCTTGATTTCACTTCCGCCCGTACAAAACGTCCAAGATCGAGTGATATCAACTCAGTCGATACTGGTCTCACTGAGCTCGCGGAACTCATATCAAATTTGGAAAACGCTGTTAGAACAGAAAGTCCTGAAAACACCGACGTTGCTACTGGGCAATCTTGGCAGACCACTGGGCCTTTACCAACTATTCCGGACCCACGTATACTGCGCAGATCATCTTTTGACCACAACTCAACACCTTCAACGTCAGGTCTCGATCAGCAGCGAGATGGTAACTGTAGTGCAAATATTGAGCAATTTAAGCAAATTCCTCTGGAACGCGGGCGAAGACGTTATGTAGAGCAGGATTGCGGTTTGGGCGATGTGCCAAACTTCAGCCATCAAATCCCACGGAAAGCTTTTTCCCGTTCTGGATCTCCTATACTGGCACCAAAGCCTATTTCACCTGCGAGAGAATTGAAATTACAGAACAGTGTTCCGCAGCTCATGAAAGCGCTTCCACCGCTTCCACCGTATCCGCAGATTCAAGCCGTCTCTCCATCTGCATTCATGACATCTGATAATGGTCTACCTTCCCTATCCTCTCCGTCTCACACTGGGCACAAAGGTGCGCTAACTCGCGATCTTGCTTCTATCCCAGAGCCTACACCTGAACAAAGCGATCTGATGACGACTCTTGGAAGCAGTGTGAAACCTCTTCCGACCATTCCTTCTGGGAAGACATTACCTCCATCTCCGCCTAAAATGAAGCTGAAGGTTCATAGCACTACTTTAGGATCAGGGTCCGCGAGCTCAGAAGACAATCTCCTCAAGCTAGACCAGAGCCATCGAGTAGTTCAAGACGGGAAGCCAGGAGCCACAAATCTGCCAAAATTCAAGCTGAGAATCACCAGAGCTTCAAACTCATCACAGGGGACAGTAAGAATCAATAGAGATTCCAGGGACTTGAAACGTCTCGCCGGCCTGCGAAACCCAAAAGATTTTTTCACCCCTCCTGCTGGAACCGACAACATTTTTCGTCAAGTTAGTCGGCAAATCCACACCCGGAAATCAAGTGGGAATAGTAGCCACGGCACAACAGAAAGTGGCTCAGCAGCAATCTCAAACCAGGGTTCTGCAAATGGGGATGGGGCTGAAAGTGTCACATCGCCCCAGCTTCCAAAGGCCGATCAATTAAACCCATCAGATGTGCGTAGCTTCTTCTCGGATGCTAGCTCAAATATGCAAGGACGTCACTCTTTGCGGAAAAGGATATCCAACTTCAGGGCTCGCCTTGCAGTTCCATACTCATCAAGAGCTGTAGCTCAATCACTTGAGGACATTCCTTTGAGGGGTCAAAACAGTCCAGACCTCCCAAGATCCCCTGTTTCTCGTTCTGTTCCGGATTTCCATGACAGGCAGTCCAACAGCACGGAAGATCCACCCCTGCGAAACCCGACAGGTCGACAAATGCGGCGAAATTTGAGGGAGAAGCTATTACGATGGCTCAAAGAGACACGATCGGCAATCGCCGCTCGTGTGAGACCACGAGCCTCCGCTGCCGAGGGGAGATGATGGTGAAGTGTAGTTCGGCGAAAATAAGGATGGTCCAGATGAGCATATTGTGTTGCTGCATCATGTTGGCTTTGAGGTCATTGGTATTGCGATGAAGTGGTTTCTGTTTTTAACTCGCTATTTTGGACTTGTCATGTTAATAGATGCTTAGCTTTGTGGGGTACTTGGTGCTAGGAATGGATGGGTGGCAGATACCAGAGCTGACTTAGCGGGCGGTTCGGTCCCAGGGTTTTAGATGGCTAGAACATAACAATCAAAATCTATTTACATCATCGTCACGTTTTTGTTGGTGAAGTTTGGGAGTTGCTCATTTGACCAGACCGTAAAACCGAGTGCTATCGAGCTGGGCGAACTTCGAGCACATTGTGATTGCACAAACTGTAGATATCCTTCACTTCTTTAATCAAACGACTTAAGAAGCGTTGTACTAACCCGGCAAGTATATAATCTAACATTCTTGTCCAGAGCTTAGATCCAATGACAGCAAGATCAAGACCGACTCCTGTGCGCTCCCAACATGCCTAGAGAGGCTACGCTACTATACCACTAGGTAAACATTTAGGGTCTATCTACCCAACGAGGTACCTACCGCCCTACTGTGCGCAGTGTTCTAGCAACTAGTAGTTTAGTGTACATACAGTGATGAGATGATATGGAGTGTGGAGTAGGAGTATGGAGTAACGTCAATGGGGGTCCACGTACCTTGAAGGATGGTGGGCGCTGGGTTGAGCTTTAAAGGGTAGGTAGGTGGGTAGGTAGGTTTTCACGCGGATGGTGATGAGATGTTTGTGGATGGATGATGGATGGATGGATGACGGGGGGAATGTCGTTTAAGGGTAGTGTTGGGGTTAGTCGGGTGCTGTTGAGGGTTTGCTTAAGATGTGGATAGTCCCTCCACGACGGTGAGCGATGTACTTTTACACAGGATATAATCGAATGAATTGAGATTTCTTATTGTGCTCCAGACGCTTATTTTCTAGTCGCGTTGAACAGAAACTCGTTTGACTTGAAAAGTTGTACGGAGTATTCCTCGTTGCGTTCTTTCTCATGATTTGGATATATTACCAACTACCATACCGTACCAAGCTCGCATTTGTACCTGTACGCCACTATGAGTACATCGGTGTTGAGAAGTTCTGTATCGACTAGACGCGACACGTTGGAAAAAGCGCTGGAGAATATCGCATGTGTGGATTTCGCACACGCAGCAGTTGCGCTGTCTGACCAGACGACGATGGTGGACGGGTACGCGAGGCCGGTTGTGACTGTGAACGAGATGGCGCAGCCGGGAAGGCGCTCGGGAAGACCGTCGTTGCTGATGTTCAGTCGGTTTAGGAAGCGTTCTTGTGGAAGCGATATGCAGGAGCCGGGCACCGGTGAGGCTGCTGCGAGTCCGAAGACTATTTTCCGCCGTACGTCTTGGGGCGTGAAGAGGAGCGCTGTGCCTGTTCCTGTGGCTGTGCTTGAAGATGTGATTGTGGATGAGAATCAAGACAGTTTTGTTGAATCTCCGCCTTCGCCTGCTAGTGATGGCCCGGAGCGCCGGATATCGCTTTTGAGGCGGTGTTCGGATTGGTTTATGAAGAGGGACAGAGGTCAGGTCTTGGAAGGTGTTGAAGGGCTAGAGTGGACTTGTGAATGCAGTGATCGGCTCGTTACAGATGTGAGTGCTCCTAAGCTGTAAAAGGTGTGTAATATTTAACGATCCCTTTACGAATAATGAGACTAAAGTTCCCATAGCAGTGCCAAAATGCGAAAGCTCTCTACGAGGAGCAAGAACAAAGCCGGGCAGACCACCTTCGAGGCATTGGTTTCACAAAGCCACTGGAATATTCGCAATCGCAGTCGAAGAAAGTTCAACGCACTTGGCCATTCGCTTTTAGCAAACTCTAGAATACAGCTCCACCGATTATGAAGACTCTTTCTTCCTCGCGCTTTACCCATTGGATGACCTTGTTTGCGCCTTGGGCGAGGCCTGCCCGCGATGCGTTGGGGCCGGCTACGCAGTAGAATTCGAAGAGGGGGGTCGTCCATGCTAGGGAGATGCTGTCGCGAGCGACGCAGTGGAGGACTTTTACGTGAGAATGCTTTGCGTGGGTCGAGGCATGGAGGTTATGATATAAGCTCATCAGTCTGGTATTATTTGTTAGTCATTGGAGCTGGGATATTTCATAGTATACTTGACGATATGAATGAAGAAATGATAGCAACTTACTTCCGCCGAGCAAGGAGGCTGGTGAAATCGGGTGAAAGTGAGGGCATCATGAATTGAACATTAGCACGTGACTTGTAGAGGAAATGCCGCAGCTGCGTCCCTGGCACAATATCTGCTGTACTCGGTCGTCCCTGTCGAACAGCAGCTTTGATGATATCCATACTTCCATTATTTTCCAGCTGTGCGACTACGTCGTCTCGCATCTGCTTGAGCTCGTAAAAGCTTTCCTTGTCGGCGCTGATCAGAAGGATTGCTATTTCATCTTCTGGGCTGCTTCCTGCTGTTGAAGGTCTTTCGTCGGATGACGAATCTTCATCATCGTGATCATTTATAAAGCTCACATACATGTACAAATATCCTGTTTTGTTGAACCCTGGAAGGCATACGGGAATCCAGTTTTCTCCTCCCCCGGCTTTCACACTTCCAGCTTCAAACAACATGTTGAAGATCAGCGACAAATCACTGGGATGAAGTGAGTGTCGCTTTGGTCTGATGACACTGACGAGTCTCCCGCCAGCGACAACCAGACCATAGAGAAGCTTCTCGGTGCGGGCTCTCAGAAGTGTATTGTTGATAGTGTGACGCTGTGATTTCCGGATTTTCAAGCATTCCAAAGCGGACAGGAGAGCTGATGGAGATCCTTTCGTAAAACTATCTGCAAGAGATGATAGTAAAGTCTCGGTGCCTTCCAGAGGCCTGCGAAGATCAGTATTCGGCCGATTCGTGAACAGTTGGGTTAGGGTCGGTAAGGTCAAGGTAGATAGAATTTGCATATACAAAGCCTCCAACTGAGCCCGGAGCTGGGAATCGCTTTCTCCAAGCTTGCTTATAGCTACGAAATAGAGAGGTCCTTCTGTCGTTACCACAAATCTTGTATCGCCGGCAGTAAACCCCATCAAGGGGTCCTTCGCGTCTTGGAAGAACGAAATGATGGTCTGAATGATTCCGATATAACCATTGATGAGATTTTGATCACCATGTCTGCTGTAAATCGGCTTGCCCGCTGATGACAGGATCAGATAATGCTTGAGCTTTGCTTTCCATTGTAGCAAGACTTGCTCTGAGATGAAACATCAGCATGATGGCCTACGTATGGGGTGATAACCCACCTTCATTACCACCTTTGCTATCCACAGCCTCTACTTCGTCAAATTCGTGTTCAAAATTAAGCAATGCATTATCTTCGTCGTCGATGGTCTCAAATGGGTTAACATTTTCTGCTTGAGAACTGAGTAGCTTCCATGCTGGGCTTTGCGAATTGAGACCCTCATCTAGCAGACTCGCAAGATCACCGTTTGCCCTCAGTGTCGGCGCATAACTCATCAAACTTGTACTATCGTCGAACTCGCTGCCATTTTGGCTGACTTTCCTGCTTGACGGGGTGCTTGTTCCTCCAGATATCCCATGCCCCGCCTCTGATACCGATCGACTCCCTGGCGCTGGAAACGTGCCTCTCGATCCATCTGGGAAGGAGAGAGTCTGTATATCTACAGAGGAGACCGCAGTGGTAGGTTTCGATTGGAGAGCAGGTCGTTTACTTGGAGATAGTGGGGTAGTTGGGCGGTCCCCGAGGAGAGAGGGTCTTGGAGGAAGAGGAGGCCGTTGTTCTTGCCCTTCATGGGTTTTAGCTTCATAGTTCTGAGCGGTGATGGTCGCTGTGGATTCGTCCGAGTCTGCATGCGTTCTCTGCTTGGGACCTTCGTTCTCGCCATCCTGTGTCATCGTTGCAGTAATTCCATCCTCCTGCGCAGCCGTCGCCGTCGGCGCTGTATCAATTGGCGCGTGTAGTCGGTCATGAGTAGGAGATTTGCGTTGATCCGAAGAGTATCCCATAAAGTCCCAGCAGGGAGAGGAGAAGAATTTGGGGGCTGAAGATATTCTGCCTTTCTGTACTGTACTTATATATTGTCATCGACAGGGGGCGGGCGGTTGGAGCTTGGGCTTAGCGAACCTCAAAAGAAGTCCTACACAAAGAGGCCACGCATTGCATTGCGTAGACACCAACTACTTTCCTACAATCTACAGAAGCAAAAGCAGAAGCAGAAGCTCGATATGCTTTGGATTTCTGCATCTGCGACGCCCTGCAAAAACCATGGCCCCCCTTGAGCCGAGCTCCGGGCGTCAGTCTGCGTCCCCTACCAGCTCCGGGAGGGCATCCCCAATATCTAGAAAATGGACGACAGGTAGAGCTTCAACCATTGTTTTGCCAGGCTCCTTTTGTGGTACTAACATACAATAGCAGACGAACCTCCAAATAAAGACAAAGCCTTTCGCAGATATGCGTCTGGGGTCGACCGTTCCCTGTCGTTGTTCGACACGGCCCTCCAGGAATGGGCGGATTACATTTCGTTCCTGGGCCGCTTATTGAAGGTTTGTGGCCTCAATATGTTTCTTGGAATGAAGATATTGATTTTTCCTAATAGTCACTCCAAGCACATCCTACAACCACTGTTGCAGTCCCGTCCAAAGCAATTGTCGCAAAGCGTTTGGCCCAGTGCTTGAACCCCTCCCTCCCCTCCGGCGTACACCAGAAAGCCCTCGAAGTTTACGCATACATATTCTCAATGATAGGAAAGGATGCTCTATCTAGAGATTTACCCCTCTATCTCCCTGGGCTGTCATCTACGCTGTCCTTCGCATCTCTTTCCGTCCGAACCCCGTTCCTTGACCTCCTCGAGAAATACCTCCTGAAACTAGATGGACGAGCGCTTCGTCCTGCCTTGAAAGCTATCATTCTTTCATTGCTACCAGGACTGGAAGAAGAAACAAGTGAGGACTTTGAGCGGACCTTGAAGCTCCTAGACGGATTCAAACACGCTATCAGACCTGCAAACGGAGAGGAGCTCGAGCAAAACCATAACAGTGGCGATGGATACTTCTGGCAGTGCTTCTTTTTGGCAGCTATAACTAGCAATGGACGCCGTCTTGGTGCGCTGGCATATATGGTTCGCAGTCTGCCGAAACTTGGTGAACCTATCCCTTATAACGCGGCAGCCATTCCTGCCAATGGATCGCAAAAGGAGGAAGGGGCTTCGAGTTCTGCACGCCTGTCTGAATTGGTAACGTCTCCTGAACCTGGACTACTCCTGAGATGTTTTGCTGCGGGCCTAGCCGACGAACAATTGTTAATTCAGCGAGGTTTTCTTGACTTGCTTGTAACCCATTTACCGCTACACGCTCACGTCCTACAAAAGCGCGTTAAGACGGAAGATCTGGAACTCCTGATAATGGCTGCTGCTGGAGTAGTGGCTCGGAGAGAGATGAGCCTTAACAGACGACTGTGGACATGGCTTCTAGGCCCTGAGCCTGTTGGTAACGAGAATGAAGGTGGGCCAGAATCTCCGACTTCTGTGACCGGAGATTCTCTGGAAGCACAGTCAGCATTGAGAACCCGCTACTTTGAAGATTATGGATTGCGGCACTTAACAAAAGCCTTGCTAAGTATGATTGGACGAGAGGCTACAAATCCGGTCGACAGAGCGCGGCCTTTCCGAATCTGTCTTTCTCTCATGGATAGGTGGGAGATTGGGGGCCTTGTGGTGCCTACAATTTTTTTGCCCATTGTGAACAGCGTTCGAAAGTACAAAGCCCAGGCGGCTAGCAAAAATGATTTCTCTGAAGTCATTCGGAGTGCGAGCGTCTTCTTCGACGGGGTGGAGAGTGGTCTGATTTGGGGGGAGATAGTGGGATTAATCGTCCAAGCCATTGGGACCGGGAAAATCGCAGTCTCGGAGAGGATTGAGAAGCTGACCTTGGTGAATTTCACCATTGCTCATTTCAATGTGCGGGAAGAGGAAATGCTTGTGATACACGCCCCTTTAACAGCTCTAACTATACTGGCTATGCTAGGGGACGGAAGGCCAAAGACAGGGATCCAGCCAGGTGACGCCGCCATCTCCGAGGACGTGTCGAGACTAGCTTTGAGCACTGCGATGGATCTCATCGAACTGATTCCAGAGCGAGCCTTTCAAACACGGCCGTCTACGAGTCAGTCTATCGCTACCACCCACGACGGGGAGGCGACGCGAAATCTAACTGATGTTGAGATGCTCCACAGCATCAAGAACTTTTACACTCAAGATCAAGGAAACCTCGATGCGGTCCCGCCCCCTTTCTCCTCACGCGATGTTTGTGAGCTTCTATTGAGGGAAGCCGGCAACATTACAAGTCAGAGCTTGTCTGGTCCAGTGTCAAGTGCTGATGCTGGAATGAAAACCAAGCTTTTAGTTTTGATGCTGTCAAAGGTCCCTAAAGTTGAAAGTCTAGATGTTGCACATATGCTTTCAGCCATGCACAGTAAATTAGCTGTGCCTTCTCAGCTCCAATTCGTAGCCTTCACTTCAATCACCTCTCTTTCAACTACCCTTTATTCAACATCATATATCTCGGCGGCAGAGCTATCGAGTCTTGTAGGTCCTCTAGTGCGATTAGCTTGGTCATACTTGTCAGCAGCGCAGCCAAAATATCACGTGGAGACAGTTCGAAGCCTTTGGCAACTACAAACCAGCCTATCCATCTCGAATCGAGAGGTTGAAGCTGCGATTTGCTCTCTGATGGTGGAAAATGATATCCATGGTACCTTTGCAAATCGCAATGCAGACTCCGGTCGGAGCTTTAGTATTCTTTGGACTCATACCCTTCAAGACAATTCTAGCAATTTGGATCGCAGAGCATCAAAGCCGTCTAATGGCGAAACTAATCATTCAGCACGTGTATCTGGCCTCGAAAATTATGAAGTAATGCTCACCAGGCCTTTATTTATACTACTGGACGCACTCCTTGACGAGCAGACGCAGCTCTTTATGACGGTGAGAACATGGCTCCAAAGCGTTGTTGGTATTGACAAGTAAGTACGCCTTTGAAATGTTGACATTTAAGATGCTAACTAATCTGAGGCTATTTCATATCTTCGTCTCAAAATTCTCTGGCTTTGACTTCCTTCAGACGACATCGGTCAACAGTTCTCATTTATTGAGTGGAGATGCACGCAGATACACCGACGACGATGATTTGGACCAGTGCCTGTACTACCTTCAAACTTTATCGAATATTTTGCGGTGGTCATCCGAGAATATGTGGGCAGCTCTGGCAGAAAACACAATTTCTACTGACCAAAGTTATGCTTCATTGCATCGTATAAGTGAGTTATCCCAATATCATTATTCATAACCGTTTCTAACACAGTTAGCTGGTAATGAAGGGGAAATAACCCTGCTCGAATTCTTTTTGCATGTTTGTCTCCGAGCAATATCTGGAACCTATGATCTGGAAAATGCCGAATTAAAATTTCGCGTTAGTCAACTCTATCGAACAGCTTTGACGACTCTCAATCGGATTCTTTTAAGCCCATATTCTCTACAACTTGCCGAACTACGATTAGAGCATGTTTTGATTGAGCGTTTGACTCAATCATTGGATGGGCCAGACCCTTACATTCAGGTATTACTACTGGATGTGGTTTATGGTGCTCTTAAAATTAGGAATGCATCGACACCCGTTGCGGCGCCGTTATCCCCGTCAACAGAGCATAAGCGACCCCTCACTCAAGATACACTTCAAGGCTCCCGACTCTCATTGACTATGGATCGCGGGGAATATATCCCTTCTTCAAGACTTCCTCCTCCTCCAGCGTCGCTGATAAAATGCCTTCTAGCAGGCTTTGCTGCCCCCAGTAGTCGACCAGTTCTCGACAGCTGGGTCAGCTTCCTTACGGAATGTTTGCCTTTCTACTCCGAGACTATCTTCCAAATCCTCATCCCCCTTGTCGAAACGCTTTGTTCCCAGGTCGGCCACACGTTTGAGGATTTGCAGGTGACATTTAAGGAACCGGGTCTGCATGCCCAAGGCACCACTGCTCCTGAGACAACCCTCATTTCTCTATTGAACGGACTTGAGCACGTTCTAGCCAGAGGCCATGACCGTTTGCTCCAGGATGAGCTCAGGGCTCCCGTGTTTAAGAGCCCAGAACAAGGTCAGGGCTTTTTCGGCAACATGGTGTCTAATGTATTCACATCCGAGGCTCCTCAAGCAAGGAGCGCTACTGCCAATAATCGTCTCACAGTATTGCTTTCATTTCAGGATGCAGTGCGCATATGTTTCCTCATCTGGACGTGGGGAGGACATGATGGGAGTCTTCAAGATGCAGACTCTTCCGCTTCCTTCAACTATACTTCTTTACGGATGAGAAATCGTGCTCGAAGGTTGCTCGAGCATCTCTTTGCTGCCGAAGCTCTCGAATGTTTAGAGACTGTAGTGGAAGTGTGGCAGAAGTCTTCCGATAAAGATGCTGATTCCCGATCGCCGGTCGTCTTCAATCTCCTCCATGTACTTGATGGTTCAAGACCCAAGCACACGATTCCCGCTATCTTCAACGCTATATACAGTCGCACGAATCCGTCTGCTCTCGACCCAGCTCGAAAATCAACATTAACTTCATCTCTCAATGATACAGATCTGGTAATTTTCTTGGTTGAATATGCCCGATCCTTGGAGGACGATGCTATGGATGAGATCTGGACCGACTGTATGACATTTTTGAGGGACCTGTTAACGAATCCGTTTCCTCATAGACAGACATTACCTAGTCTGCTTGAATTTGCAGCCATACTTGGAGAAAAGGTTGATAACACCAACTTCGGTGAGCAGCGAAAGATGCGAAGAGATCTAGGTGTAAGTTGGAAGATGCCTCGTTGAGACACAACACGCTAATATCACTAGGACCTTTTTCTCCGACTCCTCACCGCAATATTTACCACAAGACCGATGGGGTTCTTAGAGAGTGCCGCGGAGAATGATGACCCTGCTTCACCCCGACCAAGATCACTGGCAAGATCTAACGATGTTGTTGGTATTTTAGCGTCCATAGCCCCCAATCTCCCTAAAATCCTCGTGGAGGCCGATCGTATTCTTTCGGCAGCAAACACAATCTCCAACAGTGTCATCAGTCCCACCTTTAAGTCCAAATCGTTCCCCGATAACGTCTCGAAAAGCACATTAGAACTGTTGTATCAATTGACAAGACTTACAAATACCCAGAAGGCTTGGAGGAAAGACTTAGGCGATGCCTTCAACGATACGAAGTTCTTTGGCAACTCAGTCTCCCTCGTGGAGAGTGATTGGCTCCCATTACTGAAGCAATGGACCCTAAGTGACAAAGAAAGAATGCCGGAAATATTGTCGCGCATTGTGCCTCCCAGCACGGCGGGAATAGTTTTCGGTGTTGGTGCCACCTCAGCCAGGCTTGAAGCCGATCGCAAGACGCAACTGAATCTACGCCGGGTTGCAACCCTTGTTCTAGCCACTATGGACGATAATTTTGTCACGGATCTATCAACGATGCAAGAGAAGATCGTCGACATTCTAGCCGCAACTACAACCTCATCTCCATCTTCAAATACACGAGCAGATATATATCTCCTGCTTCGTGCATTATGTCTCAAGACATCGGCTGTCCATCTGGCCACTCTATGGCCCATGATCAATGCTGAGCTCCACGCAGCCATTTCTTCGGTCGTAGCGCCAGATCATAGCGCCGCTTCCGAGACCTTCAACAACACCTCTGTTTTACAGGCCTGCAAGCTTTTGGATACACTAATATGCATCGCACCTGACGACTTCCAGCTTCACGAATGGCTCTTCATAACCGACACAATCGACGCCGTCTACCGCCCAGCCAACTTCCACCCCGTCGCTCTCGTCGACGAACTATCCGAAGAACTAGGCTCCGCGGCCTTAGCATCCGCAACGCAGACTGAATCCCCAGCCATGCAAGCATCGAAGAGCTCTACCCGACGGCCACTAATAGGACCAGGCGGCATCAGTGACGAGGGGCCTTGGGAGCGGAAAGACGAGCTGGTCGGCAAGGTGCTGAGGCCGTTCTTTTCGCAGTTGAGCATTTTTGCCTTTGAAAGTACGTACTCGATGGGGGCGCCGGATTGGGAGGCGTGCAAAACGGCGCTTTTGGCGGATTTGTTTGATGAGAGGAGTATTGTTAAGGCATTGTAGATGGGGTGGGGTTGCAATTTGGTACTGTAGGTGCTGTATGATTTGATTTGATATCCCATGTTTTGCGTGTACTGTACGATGATATGGCGTGATTGCATGCGAGAAGAGGTATAGGAGTGCAAGTGTAGACTACGAAGCAAGCTAGTTCTTTGATACTCATACCTATCTTATGTATCGTACTCAGATTTATGCATTTTAGAACTTACAGTCGGTTAGACTAGCAAATATCCCGTTTCTCAATCTGAATCTCAATGGAAACATGATACATCGAGAGGAAGGAAGGACGGAGCTTGAGTGTCGGCTTGAGGTGGACAGAAAAGGCGACAAAGTTTCTAATGTGTCAGGCGGCGTGAGATGCTGAATGTCAATCATAATGAGTGCCGGTGGTAAGACAGGCTGGCTACAGTAGGTGAAATAGGAAATTTGAAAAGCTGGATGAGGATATGAGTGAGGATCCATTGATGTGGAATAAATGTAATGAATAGGAAATTGAAATATACTTGAGAAGCAGAGCGTGGTATGTACAACGAAAGCGGTTGGTCAGCTGGCTGCAAAGTGAGAGAAATAGCGCAAGACGGGAAACAAAGGGAAGACTACTTAGCCTAAGAGAATTGAAAACATACCCTTTCAGCTGGTGATAGTGTTGTAGTAGAAGGTTCCAATCGCATTGAAATGCTTTGGGAAATTGAGTAACGAAGAGCCCGCGACTGTATAGCTAATGCAATCGCCTCGAATCTTAACTGATCATGATTTTCAACCGATGAAAATATTTCAGTCTTTTATCCCGAAGTTCAAACATAAAAGCATGGCAATGCGACTTTGCTTGTTTTGTTTTTCCCGCTTATCATCGAAGCCCCTCAATTGTGGTGCTCTGCCAATTTTGCAGCTAATGCTGGCCTGCCTCAGGACAGACAAACCGACGATGTGCAACAAAAATGTTTCCGCTCGACTTTGTTTCCTCCTGAGGCTTCAAGGCATGATGCAATACCCACTTGGGCACCCCCCCACCCACCTGCGGGCACTTCCCGTCCACCCTTGCCAAAAGCCAATGTGTGGTACCGCATTCGAGTTCGGCCATCCTCAAGCAGCAGCGGGAACGTAAGCTACGAGAGCTTTACTGGCTCCCTCCATGCAGTACTGAACAACCTCGACTTTCTTTCCCTCGGGCGCTAATCGCGCGATCTGCTTCAGGTTACTTGTTCTTGGTAGGAAGAGCGCGGAATCCATCCCCTCGCAAGCTGTATGGATGTCTTTGATGGAGTATGGCGCCATTGTCTTCAGGTTGAAGACTCCATCTAAAGAGTAATTTGGGCCGCCCCAGGGAGGCGAGGCAAAGATGACGGTTTTCGAGCGGTCGATCGAAGTTTGGTTTTTCTTGAGATATGAGAACGAGTCGTCGTTGATCCAGGTGATTTGATCGGCGACGCCGTAGATGCGTGCATTGTTTTGTGCGCAGGCTATTACCGAAGCGTCTTTCTCGATGGCTATGATGGTAGACCAACGGTTTGAAAGCGCGAATGCAATTGCATTTCCGCCTGCGCCGGCGAATATGTCTATTACCACGGTCTTCGAGGAGGGTGTACTGGCCACGAGATCACTGGCTATCTGTCTAATGATATGTTAGAAATAATTGAGAGCAGTTTCAAATACCAGAACTTACCTTGCAACAGG
Organism: Lachnellula cervina; assembly: GCA_007825325.1. NCBI lineage: Eukaryota > Fungi > Ascomycota > Leotiomycetes > Helotiales > Lachnaceae > Lachnellula > Lachnellula cervina. Next base: position 7,342 of record QGMG01000330.1, on the reverse strand, counting down.
CTCAGGAGTGACACCAAACCAGGCATCGTCTGTCATGTGTATTCCCTCATCATACAGAGAAAATATGCTGTACCGCTGCTCCCAATATCTAAATTGACGTTAGCTTGGGTCGTTAATAGTTAAAATACCACGTACTTCTGAATATCCCAGGGAACATCAGCTCGACGCTGGTAATGGTGGCAGTTGTCGGTCAGATTAAAGCTCTTTGACTCTGGAGCCGGACTAGAATCTACGCCGCTCATGTTGCAATCTTCTTCTGGCTGTCTCGCCATATTTGGAACTTCCGTTGGAGGTTGGATAGCCGCGCTTGGGGATAGATTGAAGATTGGTATTGCACTTGGTTCTTCCCCAGCAGGAATCGGATCTTTGGGCAAAGGCTCTGAGAAAAGGGTATGTATTTGTTGGTGGTGCTCTTGAGATGCTTCCGCTACTCTGGAAAGATCGTGATCTGATGAACAGAGAGTTCTTGAACGGCTGCGTTGCGAGTTCTTAGACAGCGCTTGAATTATACGCCGCGTGCTTTCCCCTCCCCTCGATTTTGTTTTAATCTTGCTTTGGTGGCCTAAGAGCACGCCTTTCAATTTGGCTTTTCTTCTAAAGGGCTTAGGGGTAATTGCTTCTCTGGCGTATCTTGGCTGCCTCTTCTTTTGCCAATATATAGGGAAGCTCCAATGTTTCACTTTCTTGCGTTTCTTTGATTTGGATGTTGGACTCGGACTTGTGATTGTATCGAAATTGATCGAGTTACTCTCCGTTAGCTTCGGGGTTTGGGTGCTGTCATAAGTTACGGGTATTTTCGAATGATCTTGTTTCGAAGTATCCACGTCCCCTCGTTTGCGAATCTCGATACCCGCTACGGCCTGAGGGTGGTTTGATCTTCTTATATGTGGTTCATTTGATCTGATGATGACTTGTATACTCGAAGACTTAGATCGCAACGCAGAATTTTGACTGGCAGTCCGTGTTCTCTTGGCGACGGGGTCTTCGATATCTGTGATTTCCGGTCGATCGAGTCCAGTTGCTTCCAATAAAAGCTCTATTTCCCGTTCCTGATGGCTAATTTTTCGTTTGCGAGGCTGTTCCAAAAAGTTTGCATGTGATGATGACTGCGTTGTCATGAAGCTATATGCCGGACAACTAAAACAAGTAGTCTCCCACTGGCGGAAAGACTCGAGAAAGAAAGAGGAGAGGAGCACTCTTCACTGGCGACCATGCATTAAACACAGATCCAGCCCGCTCCTATACGGGTCGATCAGACTTGAAGATACTCTGCGTAGATAGATTAGCAAAGACTCATGATGGGACCAAGAAGATTCGAAGACATATCATCAAATACATACCACGTCCACCAAACAACTGATGATCCCGTTTGCTTGTTAAATGGCGGTAAAGAAGGCTGAAGGAAAGATGATGGTTGGAATTTAGTTCACGTGCTTCGGAATTTGAAGCTTGGACCCAACAAGGCTGACTTGCCAGATTGCTGCTCCCTCAACAACACTTCATCAGCTTCTACACGACCCCTTTAATGAGCTTGCGGATTTGCTGAAACCATGTTCAACGCACTCAATCGATTTATTTCCCGGTTAGACTCGGATTCTCCAACCCAGAATTCCACTCATGGAGCCTTTGGATTTCAAGTACTACGCAACAAGTCTCCAGAGCTCGGAATTGAGCCTTGGTTTGACTTCATAGTTGGGATCAATGGGCGCATGATTGTACATATGCCTATTTTTTATGCTACTCCAAGTGCTAACATGATTAGGATGACTCGGATCCGACTCTGTTTGGTCAGGAAGTTCGCAATTGTGCTGGTAGTACTGTAACCCTTGGGATCTGGAGCGCGAAGGCAAGATGGAATTGATCTTGAAGTAAAGACACGCTAATCGTGTATACAGGGCCAAAAGACAAGAACTCTTCACATTCCCGTTTCTGCCAACCAATCATCACTTGGTCTCGCCCTGCAATGGACTTCACTTTCCACAGTAACCAACATCTGGCATATCCTCGACGTACCAGCCAACTCGCCAGCCGATCTCGCAGGTCTTCTACCATATAGCGACTACATTCTCGGCACCCCTGAAGGAGTCCTACATGGCGAGAGTGGTCTTGGGGAGTTGGTCGAGGACCACATCGGACGACCTCTGCGCCTATACGTATACAATAACGAATACGACGTCACCCGAGAAGTCACAATTCATCCCAGCAGAGATTGGGGTGGAGAGGGGGCTCTAGGATGTGTATTGGGATACGGAGCTCTCCACAGACTACCAGCGCCGCTCAGCGAACCACTTGCTGCACCCGGGGAGACGCTGTTCGAGACTGAAAACGCACGATTCTCAAATGAAGAGGCTAGACCAATTTCTGGAGTTGGGGGCGGTGACTTTTTCGTCCCAGCAGCTACTTCTGATCCTTCGGAATTGCTGGTTCCAGCGCAGTTGGCGGCGGGTCCTCCAAGGGCTACAACTCCGGCTAAGAAAAAGGAGAGGAAGTATGGGCTCAGTCCTAATAATAAGGTTTTGGATGATTATTTTATGGAGGGGGAGAAGAAGAGTAGAGAGTTGGATCATGCGCCGGGCGCAAAGAGCACGCCCCCACCACCACCTCCTAAAGCTGGTGGTCCGCCAAAGGCTGGGGGACCTCCGAAGACGGCAGTTGTGGAAGAGAAACCAGCAGCAACGGCAGAGGCAGACGATAGTGGTGTAGATTAGGGTATCAGATGTTTGAATTCCAAGGGTTATTGAGCAGCCTTAAAATTACAGTTCCAGAAAATGCTTTGATTCCATTTGCAAACGCCATTTGTGACTTTGGTTATTCATACATTGTCTCGGTGGCCCAGATTCCACGCCCGCGATTTTATACATGTCTAGTTAATGAAGTTGACGCAGAAGAAATGTAGGATCAAGCTGCCAAAAACATAGTCTGCAAACGCCCTATTGAAAATTTGTCAGCATAATTTCAACTCTTAATTTTCAAACTGGATGGCATCCTCACCTCTCAGGAGAAACCTCCCCAAACTCCGCCTTATTCTCAACATTCGTCTGTATCCGCAACGAGGCTATTCCAATTAGTCTCTTCCCATCCTCACGTCAAAACACATGCAAACTCACCCGTCAAAACGAACTGTCCCACCGTCGCCGAGAACCCAGAGAGAAAAGCATTAAACGGCTACAAGAACCCAGTCAGCACAACTTCTCATGCCACATGTATGTCGAATCGACCTTCGGTCCAAGGAGAAGGGAGGGCAAAGCATACGTAATTCCCAGCAATAACACAATACACAAACTGCAGCACGCCAACCACGACCAGGAAGCTCATAAACACATCAATGAGCTTCGTGCGCTGCGGCGTCGTGTCCAGGTAGTTCTCCCATATGCCTAGTGCGATTTCCTGCGGGCTCTGGTTGCGTGTCTTCTTGCTGCTGGGGATGGGGACGGAGGGGCTGCTGAATTGTGTTGTGGTGGTTGTGGTGGTGGATGAGGGGGTGGTATCGCGGGCTGAGCGTTTTTGGTGCCATTGTATGGTGTTGTGGGTGAGGTTTGGTTTGGTGGTTTGGTGTTGGAGCTGTGAGGCCACGAAGCTTGATGTAGGGCAGGGTGTAGCGGTAGCGCCAAGGAATTGGCAGGGGTATTTAGGGCGGAGTTTCCGCGCGCCTCCTCCCGCCGAGGTGGAGAGGGGAGGGGTGGACAAGGAGCTTGCTTAATCGAGGGAAGGTGCCATTCTGTCTTCAATTACATTTACTCCCTACAAGCTCAACTTTTAACTTGAATCTACCTGTGAAGCTTCTCCTCAATTGCAAAAATGGCAAGTTCACTCTATGGCAGAACTACATTCGTGCTCCTAGTGCTTTGATGGGAAACTGAGCTAATAGCATCATTACAGGGCATCGAAATTCCAGCATATATCATCGGCGCTCTCACCGCAGGAGGTGGAACATTCGGATACATCAAGACGGGTTCGCTCCCCTCAGTTATAGCCGGTGTTACTGTTGGCACATTGGTATGCACACCCGCCGCCCGCTTCTAGTCAAATTTCTAGGTACCGGTATGCTGATCCTCAAATACAAGTACTTGCTGGGCGGCTACCGCATTCAAAATAAGCTCTCATATGGTGTTGAGCTCGCGCTCCTTGCTTCGATTGTTCTGGCTGGTTCTTCGATCCCGAGAGCGCTTCGGAGCCAGAAGCCGTTGCCGACTGGGTTGAGTGCTTTGGCGTTGTATGGACTGTATACGTATGGCAGTAACTGGTATGCTAAGCTGTAAGGCTGTGGGGGATATAAGGGGTGGGGTTTGTGGTAATGGATGGATTGGATGTTGATATGGGATAGGAAATAAGATAGGCGCGGTTGCTCTGGCATACCTTCTCAAGCTACTGGGTGCTATAGCTTTTGGTCTTCCATATGAAGCACAGACGGGAATCACTGTTGATCGACCTTGCAATGCAATCACACTCCTTGTTTGAGGCGAGTTCCTTATTGACGCAGGTGTGATAGCCATCAACTCCCTATTGTACATTCCAGGTTCCCTCCCGATTTTGTGGCATGAGGTCTTGTGAAGCTCTCCCCAATATCCCAACACCAGTATAACACCCGCCAATAACTCCTTAAAACATCGTCCATAGCTCTTCGTATACGACACCCTCATGAATTAGAGTCAATCTCAGCCCACTTCGCCCTGATCTCCTGGTTCTTAGCCTTCGCAGCCTCTCGATTCTTCCTCGTTCGCTCGAGTCGTTGCGCCCGCAGACACATATTGACGGCTGTCTTTGCATCGTTGCACATTCCCACTGATTTCCAGAGGAAGCCTCGGGCGTGGCATTCGTCGAGGATTGTCATGACTTCCTCGCATGCTGTGGCGAGTTAGCTGCGGCCTTTGCAGTCTAGATTTGGACAATTACTGACCCGTATTATCTTTTGTATGCAAGTGCGGATGCATGTTGAAGAATTGAAGGTGTCTTCACTGTATGACTTGATTGAAGTTTGCGGATGTAGTCTGATGTTTGGTGGAGTTGATTGATTTGAAGCGCGGGCGCCATTCGGCAGACGGAACTTACCGCTACATTTTCACAAGCTCTACCCAAGCTCTCAAGACAACTTCACAACATCTTCTACCTAGATACAATACAACCATGACGCAACAAGTCTCCCAGAAGAAGCAGCAAGGTCAGATCCTCTCTGCATGTACGATCGCAATGCGCTAACCTCTATTTTAGAGCTGCAGCAGCAGTACGAGATCTACAAAAATGGCCTCCAACAGATAGCCTCGAAAATCGGCGACGTCGAGACAGAAGCAGAGGAACATAGGTGCGTCCCAGATCTTCCTTCTACTGCAGTCTTAGAACCGTTGGCTTGGTCTCGGGAACGGCACAGATGTCATGGTTTCCACTATGAAGAAAAAAAGCTATAATAAGCTTCAAACTCACCGCCGGCAAAACCAACGCTGACCGCTCTTGTACATAGACTCGTGCTGGATACTCTGGAACCGCTCCCTGTCGATAGAAAATGCTTCCGCATGATTAATGGGGTCTTGGTGGAGCGGACGGTGAAGGATGTTGTGCCGGCACTGAAGACGAATTCGGAGGGGCTGAAGAAGGTGTTGGAGGAGCTTATGAAGCAATACCGGACCAAGCAGGGTGAGATGGAGACTTGGAAGAAGAAGCACAATATCCAGGGCAAGTTATCTCCTCCTGGAACGTTTTTTGAGATCTGTTTGGAGATTTCAACTTCTTAGCAGCTCAACCATATCTTAGAAACCATACTAACCTGCGTATAGTTGTCTCTCAATAGAGATTTTGGTCACGGGGTTCGGGAAGCTACGATGCCCATGCCATAGCGATTTTATGACATACTGCATGGAAATCAACGGAGTCTTGGTGTTACGTCAAATGGCATATAGAAAAGTGCGGAGTTTGGAGTGCAAGGCGTGTCAAATCGAACGTCATCTATCGTATTCTACTCTACTGCCGGGGAAGTGAGACTCAATACCCGGAAGACGTTGCAACTACAGTTATCTTTCCTTCTAAAATAGATGGCAAGGCGAGGCAAAAGCAAGGCAAATCTTCCGAATATTCTGGAATTGATGAGGTGTCACGGCGAGGAAGTGAGGCGGCTTTGACATGATTCGAGGGCGCTTCTTTGCGTCTGCAAAGCCCTATCAGCCTCGCTGCTGCCCAACATGACGTTGAAGGCCACCAGCCTCCGAAATGCGGACGTGGTTCGCAAACGCGACGGTCTTCGCTGGCATAGATAGGGATAGGTAGGTACCAGGCTTGAACTGCATGCAGGACACTAATTCCTGGGGGGGTGGCACGCCTTGGATTTCCTCGTGGGGGAAGAAGATCGCGATTATCAGCCACCATGTCAAAGTTTTTTTGTTGTACAAGTAGATTGGACCTGGTCTTTCAGGGGGAGTGCAACGCCATTCGAGAACAATATATCGAAACGCATGCACTGCCGTTAACCTGCCCGCCCAGGCGAAAGAAGAAAATGAATTAAAAAAAAGCAAAGAAAACGAAGCCAGAATAATGCTCCGGATTCATGTCATGGGATAGGATGATCAAGATGCCATTTATTTCAGCCGTAAAGGGTTTAGTGGGTGCTGTCGAGGTCGAGTCGTGAGTTAATTGGCCGCCTAAAGCCATTTACCCGCCAGTGACAGCTCGCGACTTCTTCTGTTATTCCCTTCCCCAGACAGCCTGCCCAGCCAGCCAGCCAGCCAGCCAGTCAACTCCTCTACCTGACTTGAGTATTTTCACCAATTCTCATTCGTTTGCCCCGTTGATAATAATCCAAGACCCATCAAGGTACCTGAAACTGCACTGGACAGAGATACCTACTCAGGGCATCGGCATCCATTCCCATCCCATCCCATCCCCATCCCACATCCCCCCATCTCATCCACACCGCTGTCACCTTGCGCCGCGTGCCTGTCACACGAAGGCCGTTCAGCTGCAGACCGCCCGCCTAGCCTTACCTACGAGTACCGTACCGATCATTTGTTTTGACAAACACCGTCAAACCAATTACTGGCCGCCCGCAGTGCACAGTATTTGCATCCTCGGATTCTGTCGCGCAACTCAACAACGCGACCCAAAGCCTCGCCATCCTAAACCCCCCCCCCACACGTACTATAGGCTGTACAGCCTCTCCTGCAGACTACGCCATCAAGATCCAGATATCCCAATTCCAAGGCTTCGTTGTGCTGCTTCAGCCCTGAAAATCTTCCGGTAGGTCGACAATCAATCAATCAATGTACTCTTGGGTGGCTGTTTGGAATTGACCCGCATATGCAGGCCCGCGCCGCATCGCATCTACAGTCCCCCTCCTTCGAACACCCACTCCCCTCAC
>QGMG01000329.1:0-34611 GCA_007825325.1 Lachnellula cervina | reverse complement strand
CACCTCCACCTCCACCTCTGCATCTACTTCCACCTCCACCTCTACCTCGGAACAAGAACAAGAACAACAACAAGAGCAAATCATAGGCTTCGCGCAACTAAACGAAAACACCCCAAATCCATGCACAGGCGCCCCATCGCACGCAATAAAGCTGTCACGGCTCTACGTCAGCGGGGAGTGGAGCGGGAAGGGCGTCGGGAGGCTGCTCATGGATGGTGTGTTGGGGATCGCGAGGGGGAAGGAGGGGGTGAGGAGGATTTGGCTGGGTGTTGTGAGTTTACCTACCTACCTTTCCTACATATCTATCCCTGAAAGAAAAGAGGGGGGGAAACGTTGTGTGTGATTCAGAGGGTATGGATTGGACTGGACTGGATTGGATTTCTATTAACACATGTGATTCGATTGGCAGTGGGATCAGAATGTACGTGCGCAGGCTGTGTATCGGAAGATGGGGTTCGTGAGGGTGGGCGAGCAGCAGGTTGGGCCGGGGCAGCGGTGGACGGATTGGATTATGTGTAGGGATCTGTGAGTGTGTGCGTGAGGGATTAGATGGGAAGGGAAGCATGAGGTTGGGGATTTGGGGCATGGTTTTTGATGAGATGCTGTAGATGCCTAGATATCGTCCTCTTGTTTGAGCGTGTGCTCAGCTGCGCGGCGTTGCGTGTAGAGGATACCACAAGTAGGAATATTCAGTCAGACATTTTGGGAACGGGCGAGTAATCAAAGAATATGAAAACTGCTCGGAACTTTCTGTAGCAAGTGTGCGCGATGTAAGCCTCGAAATGAACATCAGGCATTGCTATCGTTTCTGCAGGTTTTAAATATCGTACGGAGTATACAAAAACGGAAGATATGGAAAGAAGGAGCGAGCTGGCTGCGCCTGGGATTTTTGACACAGACCGCAAAACAAACTCTGGTGTTTGACCCACATGCTGAAGTGAAGCACTCTGCAAATTAGGATTTCAGATCTGCGAAAATGACTCAATTTTTAAGCGCCATTTGTTTATAAGAACGCCCCTAACTTATCTGTGCTCTACACTGCGGCACCATTTATGGAAAATCTCCCCTTTCCTTCAACCTAATAGATCATCGAGCCCGTTTCCAAGTGATTGCTGGCCTTGAGCAGGCTTCTGCTGTTGCAAAGGTGTAGAGCTTGTAGACGAACCGGCGCCCCAAATTCCAGCACTGGCTTTCTCCTTTGCTAGCTGACCGAGAGCAGGTCCTGCGGTGGGAGTGCTTGTCTTCTTCACTCCAACGCTTGCTGTTGACCACAGAGATCCGAAAGCATCACCACTGGAAGCAGGCTTTGCTGAAGTCGGGGCAGATTTGATTGATGGGATACTTGAAGCTGCCTTCGCTTGTGTAACAGGTGCTTGAACCGAGGTGAAATAGTTTGGCTGCGATCCTTGGTATGCTGTAATTTTGGGCTGCTGTGCAAGAGCGGGCGGAGAGAAAGCCGAGTAGTTGGCTGGGGTAGCGTTGTTGCTGGGTGGTGGAGAGATTTGTGAGAAGCCAACTAAGTCTGTAAGATTGGCGGCTTTAGGGGCGGAGACAGGTTGAGGTGCAGCATATTGGGTGGTTGCTGTGGTGGTAGCAGTTGGTGGAGCGAGAGCAGAGTAACTGGGAGCCGCTGTCTGAACCGAGGGAGTCGCAGACTGGAAATCATCGAAATCATCGTCATCCGCAAGGTTTGGAGCAGAAGCTGTAGGTGCTGCAATCGGAGCGGATGTGGGGATGGGGTCGTCGAATGAGAAAAGATCGACTTCTGGTTCTTTCTTCTTGGGAGGCTCTGGCTTCCTCGCAGCTGGTTCGGTCTTTCGCCGAGAAGAACTCGAGGGATCGGCGTGTCTTCGTGAAGGGGCAGCCACTGCTCCCTCGTCATATTCATCGTATTCGTCGAATCTGTCTCTGCGACCACCACCACCTCCTCCACTAGCGCCCGAGTCCTGGAAATCACTTTGTTGCCCTCCAAAACCGCCCCCATCACCATAAACACCACCACTATAGCCCCCAAATGTTCCACCAGCCCCACCAGCTCCTGCCTCATCACTGCCAAACCCTCCATATCTGCTGCTGCTACCGCCACCCGAAAACCCGCCCCCTAAGCCGGCTCCACCCTCTACACCAGTGTACTTGTTTCTCGTAGACCTGGACTTCTTTCTCTCAGACCGGATCCGTTCAACGTCACTGAGGAGTTCTGCCAGTTCCTTGGCTCTGTTACGGACATTTAACCCCTGATCTTTGCCATTTGGGTCGATGAAATGGAATTGGCGTAACATTTTGAGGAGTGTGAGGTGGGATCGTGCATCGTCGATGACTCTTTCTGAACCGTTCTTGATCAAGAATTCCAGGAGTTGAAGCGCCTTGTATATTTGTCTCCATTCCTCGGCGGCCTTCTCTGTGAATCGCTTATAGATCATTGGCATGATTTCGTTGAGTAGTTGGCTGATGAAATGTGTTAGCAGGAGTCAATTGATCCATTAGAGAATGACTTACTAGTTATATGTTCCACTGGCGATTTCTTGCATCTGTGTTCAATTAGCGCTGGATCTCTCCCATACAACGAGCACCACTAAAGAGGATGGCATACCAAACTCGAGCTTGCGCCCCAGGGTTCATTATTCGTAGCTTCTCTAACTTTGGCCTCCATTTCTGTGTAGTTCATGACGGCTGACACTGTGAGCTTTGTGCCAGCTGGCGGAAGAGGGCATTTTACCATTTTGGACCTTGCGGACTCCCGCCTTCAGGTCATACAGGGACAGATTGGCCGCAGCCTCCTTTAGACTGTTGAGATCCATGGTTGAAGACGTGGGAGTTGAGAAGTTTGTGATACTGTGAGGACGAAGTTGTGGGTGTGCCGGACGTATTATTGTTGATGCGCCTGGACTTTTGACATGCTTAATCGGGAGTAGGCCGAGAAGCCGCAGCCGCCTAGCGCGGTGTCTCCAGTCACGTGATATACAGGATCATTTGATGCGAAATAGTAGGAAAAGCAATGGACATTATCATAAGTTGCTTGAAGTCTTTTAAATGTAGTCCAGTGACCTATAAATATCAAATTGCTCTACACAGGTACACCCTGCTGGGAAGAAAAGTGTGACGCCTCCTGAGTTCCGACCAGCTTGACCCCTGCAAGCCGTTGGCCCCTAAATAAGAAAATCCCAGCATCAAGACAAAAAACAGCAAACCATCACTGATCTTGTACCAACACCAATCAACAGCATTGCATCCACGATAGAGCGTACTTCCCTTTGACGATTGTATTCTATTTGTACTTTACTACTCTAATATCCGGTATTCTCAGTCCATCTACTCGAGGTACGTCTAGCTGTTTATCCATCCATGGTCAACTGTTCATAGGGGGCTGGAGAGGAGACGGAGATGGAGATGGACACGACTGCTGGATACCTATGGCTTTGCCTTGCGTTCGCCCGAGTTTGAGCTGTCGGAGTCGGTCTCGATGATGGGCTGCATGATGTGATACAGTACGGTACGGTGTGGATCAGAGAAGGAGCCGTCTGCAGCTCAGCGGCTTTTCCTTGATTGAGGGCAGATACCTAGGTACAGTAGCTGCTTGCTGATGCCGGGGCTGACAATGGAGCTCAGTCTCACTGCCCGTACCGTACCGTACTTACACCAGCAGCATGAATGAGAGGCATTGTTTCAATACCCAAGCACACAAGAACAAGTAGCCAGCCAGCCAGCCATCGGAATCCCTGGCACAATTGAGTCCAGTGCGGTCCAGTCCAGTGCCTCGAGTTCAATCCGAGGCAAACCTGCCAGACCCCCCTTCCCTTATTACCTTTTGCCCCAACTCGCCTCCTCGCCCTCCACTCCCTCGCCCTCGCCCCTTCACTGATGCGTTGACTGGTTGACCTGGCCGGCACTAACCGCTTACGTCATTAGCGCCTCTTCCCTTCCATCTCAATGTTTTCTCGAGCTCTACCCCGCTACAACCCCACCTCTTCCAAACTTCTTGCAAAATCCTTCCTCCAACAAAACACTCGAAACTTCCACGTATCAACCGCAAACATGACCATCCAAACGTAAGCAGAGCATTCATCCATCTGTCTCTATCCATCTCATCTGTCTCATCCCTGATGCTAACCCCAACTCCAACAGCTTCTTCGATGTTACCTGGGAGGGCCCAGTTCTTGACAGCAACGGACGTCCCACCTCGCAGGTCAAAAGTGAGTTACCATCTCCTCTTCATTTCCTTGAATGCAACGATTGAGCATCATCACTTCGTCATTATCATCACAATGATCCCCTTCACCATTGTAACCACTGTTTACGAAGCTCTTCAGCTTCGTCTCGATGGCTGAAGTCCTGTTGATGGCGCCACCGAGTCTACCCCTCATCGATGCCAGAAGCTGACCCCCCTCTCAACAGACCAAACCGGCCGCATCAACTTCAACCTCTACGATGACGTAGTCCCAAAGACCGCTGAGAACTTCCGTGCTCTCTGCACTGGCGAGAAGGGTTTCGGCTACGCCAACTCCTCATTCCACCGCATCATTCCTCAGTTCATGCTTCAGGGTGGTGACTTCACCCGTGGCAACGTACGTCTCGAATGTCCATAATATCGAGATCGAAGCTGACACTGATATAGGGCACTGGTGGCAAGTCCATCTACGGTGAGAAGTTCGCCGATGAGAACTTCAAGAAGCTCCACACCAAGCCTGGTCTTCTCTCCATGGCCAACGCTGGTCCCAACACGTAAGTGACTTGGACCTTTCCTCTTCCAAACATTCTAACAATATATGATAGCAACGGCTCCCAATTCTTTGTCACCACCGTTGTCACCAGCTGGCTCGATGGCAAGCACGTCGTCTTCGGCGAGGTTGCTGACGAGGCTTCATTGAACGTTGTAAAGGCCCTTGAGGCAACCGGCAGCGGCAGTGGCAAGGTTCAGTACAACAACAAGCCCACCATTGTCAAGTCTGGTCAGTTGTAAATTAGTAGTGGATGAAGCTGAACATCCTTCCTGAGCACGTCAATTATGGATCTTTGAACTCTGGATGGATTCGGCAGGTTGTGAGCGAGGGGACGAAAAGTTCATGATTCGTAGGAAATGACACTGATTGCACCCACACAATGCCTAATGAATCGGTGATTTTCTATTGTTACAATCTATGCAAATGTGACTTGAATATCACCATCCGTGGTATCTTCCGAAACTCCAGACCTATCCACGCTATGCATCAAAATCAAAGGCGATGAAGACATCCTCATAACTCTAGCCAATCGTTGTAATAAATGCAACTGCTAGGAGACACAGGCCCTCCCTCCTCACACAAATCAAAGACAGGGCACCGACCACAAGGCATCTCTGTAAGCACACTCCCGCCCTCGGCATCATCCAACAAAGACTTCCTCAACGCTCTATACGAGAACCCTTCTTTCCCCCCCTCCACCCTCTCAATAAGGTCATCAAAACACAACACATCCAACAGTTGCTGAATCTCCGCCGCTGTCAGAGTAGTATTCGTCACTTTCCGATCCTCAATCATGGCCGTCATCTCATGCACACCCGGATAGCCTGCATAGCCATGCGGCATCGGTACCATACTCTCATAATTTCTAATTCGTGCCGCCCTGGCACTGTCAACTGGTTGATTCCGCGGCCCCAGGCCTTTATCCCTCGCACTCTTTGCTTCTTCAGCACTCATCTTGATAGTCTTATTTGCATTCCTCAACAGCGTGCTCGAGCGATAGAAGCTCTTCTCACTAATATATTTGACCAAATACCTCTTCATCATATCGACAAACTCCTCGTCCAGTTCTCCGTCTGTGTAGAACGGACCGCCGGTCGCGCGCTCGCTGGGCCGGATCGTGGACTTGATGTACATCTTGCGGGTTGGGTGCTCGACGGATTTGATGGTTGAGACGAGGGATTTGCCTTCGAGTTGTTTCAGGGCTGCGTTTACGACCGAGTCGTGCAGCTTGGAACGCATCTTGACGGTGCGGATCCAGATGCCTTCGGCGCCGGATTCGTCGATGTGGGAGTATACCATTTCTTGTTCGGGGGACAGGGTGCTGTATCTATAGTGGGAAAGAGGTTGTTAATGTGTATTCAAAATAATGGTATCGAGAGGGAACGAACCTCTTTGCCTCCTCCCGAGTGCGCGTCTTCCAGCCCATGCCATCTGCATCCTGAACAACCTTGTATAGCTTCGCTTTGAGGAGCTCGTTGATGATGGCGAGGAGTGTGTTGACGTCTACCCCTCTCATGAATTCCATGTCGAGAATGTCGTTTTGGTGGAAGACGATCTTGGTGTCTTCTTCGGTGAGACGGACGCTCTCATCGTAGACTTTGTTCTTCAAGTCTGTAATGTCGTGGCCCGGGGACGCGGCTGGCGCTGCTGGTGGTGTAGCCGCTGCGGCTGGTGCAGAGGCACTGGTAGACGCCATTGTTGGCAGGATTGTGTGGCAGATGTCGAGACTTCTGTGCTACCGAGGTGGGATTGACATGGGGATATGATGAGGCTGTACAGAGCAAAGGTGGTTTGGGTAGCAGATACTGTATGGATTAGTTCTATTCCGTTCGTCAGTGTGACTCGATGGAAATGGAAATTTTGTGGAGGGGGACGAGGCTACCAAAATTCATTCTCACGGTGCACTAGGCGCGACCAATCACAGTGAATCTCAAACAATCAATCATCTTTCCTTGTCTTTACTCCGGAATACTCCGTACTGCTTCTTTCTTCCTCCTCATCTCGTCTCATCTCATCCCATCCTCCTCCTTCATCAGCGAACTCCAACTCATGTCCATGTTTCAGCATTTGCTGTCTGAGATGTCTCAACGACATATTCATGTCAAGCAATAAGCATTGCCACAATGTCCCACTCAAATGAATGACCCAAGGTTCCAACAGTGAAAGAAATCAAGTCGAGACCTTTCGAGGCCCACTGGGATGCCACCCTTTGGTAGTATCACAATCTCACATGCAAGTTGAATTAGGATGCAAGATTTCTCGATGCCTTCAAGGGTATGTACGAGCCTCAAAACCATCGCAATTGGGTCAGCCCCAGGTTTTTACCGCGCTGGCAGCCTCAACGTTTCCGAATGCTTGCAACCGCGACCCGCCATCGCGCCTATCCTCACGGGACGCTCCGCAGAGACAAGGCCTACGAAGCCTCTCTGGCGAGAATAGCGGCATCTAGGCCAGTGTCTTGGTCGTCTATCGGTTACGCGGTTTCCTTTAACGCGCTGGGATTACGATTCATTGGGTTGAAAGTCCTTGAGCTTGGTGAGGGTCGGTTGTGAAGCGCCCACCGACAGTGAGACCACCAGCTGTGAGCAAGTCTCATTGGACAACACAGCGCCTGTCACGACACTCCATTGTATCAACAATTATAGAGTCATGGCGTTCTGGACTCTTTGTTACCAACACAGGGTTCGATGTTCTAGACTTCGTAGCAAGTGAATGCATATTTAAGTGTGTTGAGTCCGCTGTATTTGCTTCTCTCCTCATCTCATTCATCTCACTGTTTTCTCTCCACTACAAAAGCTCATCTTTTTTATCTTCGCTCTTGGAAATTTGGACAGTCTCTTCAGACATTCTGTACTTGGTCACTCCTTCGCTGCTAGCTCAGCAAGTCCATTCGATATATCATCTATCGACTTCTTTCGCCAACGCGGCCTTCTTTTCAACAGGAATTTTATAAATTCCTCAAATTTCAGTCACTTAGCACCACACAACCATCTCAGAGTACCAGATATCTGAGTTCACTCCATCAAGAATATCCAGTATATTCAAGTTATCCAGTTCAACAGCCCTTCAAAATCTCAAGGCCACTCTTTTCTTCAAACTATCATCATCATGCCTGCACCACAATACGGAGCACTCGGCCATCTCTTTACGGCCGCTCGTGCCGTACAGATGGTCTGCCTCATCGCCATCATCGGAATGGCCAGTAACTTCATCGCCGAAATTGTATCTGTCCAGCAAGCACCGCACTCTGTCCTCATCGGAACCCTCACAGTCGTAAGTTCCCCTCAGTCACCTCAATATCTCTCGCTCTGCTAACACAACCACCCACAGACCTGCATCGCAGCCCTCTACATAATCATAAGCTACATTCTCTACTTCGACAACCAACTCTCCTTCCTTCTCTCCACAGGCATCGACTCCCTCCTCATGATCGCCCTCATTGTCATCGCCGTCAAGACCGGCATGCCCATCTCCTACCTACACTGCAATCAACTGTCATCCACTGGATCCACTTCCGATTTCGTAGAATCCGTCAAGGACAATATGAAGGCTACTAATTACTGGGTCTGGGTCGGCGCTTCCAAAGCGACCTGCTATGAGATGAAGTCTATCTGGGGTCTCTCCATCGGGCTCTGTATCCTTTTCTTCGTGACTGCTGTTGCGTCTGTTTGCATGTGGAGACGTCAGAAGACGGGCGGTGCGCCAGCAGCGCCATACAAGGATGTTGAGGGCTCGTTCTAGAGGTCGGCGGATGATGACGAGTAAAAGGAGGAAATTGTTGATTGGCTGAAAAGATATGGTTACATGAGAGAAGGGGCCTCGAAGGCATTGTCACTCGTTTGGGAATAATCTGGCTTTGGGTAAGGTAATGATTTGGCTTTGCTGTTTGTCTTGGACACATGTCCCGTAATGATCAGAATAAAATTGCGCTACTGTTATACTTGACACTTTAGATGAATCATAAATGTGACTGATTGCGGATTATCATTGCTCAAGTGAGCAGATCAAAGTCGGCTGAGGCAGAAGCTAGAGGTCCAGTTAGACTTGGTAATACTAGCCATTAATTTCCACGTAATATCCAGATGAGTGATTTATCTCCACAATTATTTCCTTTGAGATCCTAGCCACCGTTTTGGGGTCTGGTTTGGTTTCAAGCATTACTCGTAGAACCTACCAGTACCGTTGTGCGGAGTACTACAGTGTGGTACATAGGTGCCTAGGCTAACCATACAAAGAGCGATTTTCAAGTGAAGGCATGTTTCCTCGTGTGGAGGATCCTTTCCATTATCCAAGAGCTTCTCACTGCCTCGAACAGGACATGGCGGACATGGCTGCGTTGTCACGCCGCACCGAAGCATTCCATAGCCTCACGTGCACCCGCTCCCAGCAATTGGCAAACTTGGGATTTGAGACCCCTGGAGTTTTCTATCGCAGTTTGAGTTTATTTTATTCATGTGGGCACTGGCTCTTTTTCATTATTATTGCGTCTTATCTGATTTTATTGGATTCTCTTCGCTCTCCTTCTCTATCACCTTTCACCGCGGGCCGGACGTCTATTGCCAATGCTGATGAAGTGATTTTATACCAGAATACAGAAGTCAACTTGAGAATTACCTCTTTAGGGCAAACATAACTGGAGCATCCGATACGGCGGATATTCGACTAGCTTAGCAGTCGCTTATACGACGCCATTAGGCTCCTTTGGAAACGGGGGTCTATGCTGTGGCTGAGCGGAGCATATGATGCAATTATCCTTTGATACAGAGGAGTCGGAGTGAAACAATTCTTCTGTTACAAGCTCCTATTTGTACTCGCTCAACCAGACTTTAATCTCCCTCTATACTTAACTTTTCAACTATTGACTTTAAACTAAAGTCTTCGGACCTTAGCTCGATCATTATCCAGAAGCTGCCACGCCAAAGCGGAGACATAATAAAGAAAGCACCAAAAACAATATTTCCGTGATAAAGATACTACGCAGGTATTTGATTTGGACTAAGTACAGTGAAAGGAAGAGAGAAGAAATCATGCCATACAGTTACAGCCCAACGGGCTCACCCTGGAACACCAAAATCCTCATCCTGCTATGGCTTTCTCAAGCCTGCTACTCGACCATTTGCTGCATTGTCGCAGTGCTTCGATACCTAGCAAGGCAACCGATTACAGACAAGACGATGGGTTCTCTAATTCGTGGTACTTGACGTACGTCTCCCCCATTAACGTTAACGCATCCCACTCATATCCAACACCCCTCCTTAATTAAATAATCTTTACGTTTATCCCCAAAACACGTACGCCACGGCCCAACAGATACTCAGCGCAGCATGTTGCGCCGTAGGGCCATCACCCTGGGCTTGACAATACCCCAGAACATCCAGTTCAGAGCGAGCCGTCTACACCCCAAGCTGATGTTAGTGACGAACGTCGTGCTGGCTTTTTTCTGGCTGTCGGCTCTGATCACGGCTCCCATTGCCATGGCTTGGGATCTGAACAGCACGGACTCGAACCGGCATGAGCAATCTGTGTTCGATGGTTTCGATGGCGTGTTGCTGATGGATTGCTTTGCTGCGTTATTACTCCAGGCCTACCGCTAGCGAACCAAACCTCCTTAATCTGTCTGAAGATCGAGGGACTCGGGTTCAGAAAGCTGACGTGACGTGACGTGACGTCTGCTATGCTACAGTGCCCCTTACTTCCTCGGCGTAATCTACACTTCCATCGTCTTCGCCCGCTTTCAGAAGAATAGGCAGCTAGTCCCGGCGAACCAAGCCGGAGATAAAACACTACCGGTACACGCCCTCCACACCCCCCTGGAGCAACCAGGCCCTCGTCGTCGGCTGGGTGACACAGTGCGGCTTGTCCGTCGTCTGCACGATAGGAATCTGGGCGCTCTTCCCGAGCGAGATCGCTAGGTCAGATGGCGGCGATGGGTTTGATTTCTGCTACGTCCTGTATTTTCCCCACCCCGCTACCGTTGACGACTAGACATCTCTAATACAAAGTCTAGGGCGGCGACCATGACGGCTGCGGCGACGGGCGTCTCTCTCTGCTTCACGATCCCGCAAATCGTCGTGTGGAGACGCAATCACCTGCACCCGCTAGGTGTACTCATTATGTCTGTTCTGGCGTTAGCGCTTTGGTTCAGTATTCTCGTGCTGGCCGGTATCGGTATAGGTGTGAGGCAATCCGAGGTACAGACTCGATCTCTTGATAAGTGGGAAGGTATCATGTTGTTCGATGCGTTGGTTACGTATGGCCTCCCTCCCCTCGATAGATCTACCGAGTATGCTAACTGTTATTAATAGCATACCGTATTTATTCGGGATGATCTACGCTATTAGGGTTTTTAGGAAGTTTGAGAAAAGCCAAAATTGCGAGGACGAAACAAGGTGCTGGGGAAGATGATGTTGACATAGAGGGGGGAGTGAAATATGATGCTATGGTGAGGGGTGCGAGTGAGGATGAGTCGTGCTCCGAGCCTCAATAGCCGAGCTTCGGATACTTAATGTCGCCTAGCGGACCCTTGGGCTGTGGTAATGATAATGAAATAATAAGGAATGAAAAGAGAAATAGTGTGTATGACACAGAAATGAAGAACGAAGAGCCACATTATGATGAACGAATTTGGAAATGCTTGAGAAACGACATCTCAAAGAAAGTTTCAGTCTAGTGGTAGGAGGAGCACTTGTTCTGTTTTCAAGCATCTTAGAGCCCCTTCTAAGAGAAGATTAACCATACCTGGAATTTGCATGCTTTTAGATGAAAGATATAAAATTTTCTCATCTTTGTCAAATTGGTATCATATATTGTAGGAGTGTCTATGTAGCACTCGTGAATGGGACTTGTTCATTTCCAACGACAGTCTGAAGCACTAATTAGTACCCTGGTTTACTAGATGAGGGGAGTTCGACGTACCTTCAAAACATTCCCGATTCCTGTAACTTCCCCAGAGGCATTTGCTCCCATAATGTTTGCAAAGTTTGTCGACATCAACTGTACACCGGAAACAAAATCCTTGTTATCAAATGCGCAATGGCCTCCCCCATTTGGCGTATTATCAACAGTCTGTAAAGCGCCGACTTGTGCAGCCGTGAGTCCGGCATCTGTAGCGATTTTTTCATAAGCAGTAATTGCAAGAGGTATAGCGGGCTGTAATAAAGCTAGTTCGTCTTGAGTGCTTTGAAAGTGTATTTTCATGGTAGCAAGGTTGGCGGGATCGACAACGTCGACTTGTGGTGTGAGACCACCGCAGTTCAAGGCTACTCCAGTCTTGTAGGTTGCGCCGAAAGCAGGCATGAAGAATCCAGAAAGAAGCAGAGAGCCGCCCGAGACACCTGTGAAGAATACATTTCCTGGGTCGAATGCAACATCTTGGGACAGTTGGGTTTGGATCAGGCTGTTGACTGCAGCCGCATGTGGCACTCCGTCCGTTCGGTCAAGTCCAGATCCACCTCCCCAGAACAGGTCTTTGTTCGGCGCTAGGACCACAACGCCCATTAGGTTGTTTTGAAGGGCCTGGTTCGGGAAATCGAAGAACGATTGACCTCCATCGCCATGAAGAAGCACATTGAGACCCGCTGTGCCTGTAGTATTTCCGGCCGCCACACCACCTGTTACTCCTGAAGCGGCCGTGAATGAAGCTGCGGGTCCACTGATTTTGTATCGAATCGAGAGGCCACTACCCAGATCAGTGATACGCTTTTGGGAAGGTGTATAGGGAGCAATACTTGATTGTAACATTCTTGTCCAAGATCGTAGAACCATCTGTAGCCGTCGTAACCCCCCCAGCTGCCGCCGCAGCTCCTCCAGCCGCTGTTGTACCTGTCGCGGTAGTGGCAGTTGAAGCCGTGCTTGCCTGTCCCTTCTTCTTGGGAAGAGCATCGGCCGGAAATGCGAAGAGCAAGAAAACTACCAACGATACAACGCTGACCCATGATTGTAGAATGATGGCCATAGTGAAAGAAACGTCCAGCGTCAAGAAAGGGTTATAACAAAAAAACTGGACAGGAACGGGAGAGAAAATTCAGAACACAACGTAACTCCCTTCTAAATGATGATAAATTGATGCGTTGAAGCATGGCTATATTTGAACGTAAGAATTACTTAGCAACTCTGTACGTAAAGCATCTCTCTGAGCCTCAAACTGCCAAGTCCGTTTCCCCAAGGCGCGATCTGGGGTTTCTTGCACGATCTGATTCAAATCAGGGGCCGAGGTTTGACTTGGCGCCATTGGAAAGAACATAACTGGTGGCAGCGCATATATGCGGAGTAGGCTGAATAGCCTTTGCCCCTTTCAAAGCCGCCCTTGGGTGTTTAATCCTGAGTGCTGTACATATTTTCGAGCTGAAGCTAGGTTGTTGGAAAAGAAAACAAGCAAGACGCCGACGTCGCTTCCGTGCAGAAGATTTTCGCTAATATTTCCTAAACGGGCTAGATACTGTAGCTCCTTCTCCTTGAAACCTGCTACACTTGGACTGGCATGTAAGAATATATTCTGCGTGTGCACTCTTCTACATGCTTATTTGTACAAGACGGAACTTTTCGTCACCGGTGAGTACTCACTATTCAGCTCAATAGAACTGCGAGCATGCTCTGTTTTAACCACAATAATGCACCACCGTATCTTGCGTATGTCTTCCATTCTTGCATTCCTGAGCTTGATAGTAAATAAATATTTTCAATCTAGGAGAATTCTCTCCGGGAAGTCTGTTTCCGAACATATACTTTTGAATTCCATCAATCGACAGGGCATCAACCCGGGACTTATCTGGAATCATTGTTTACAGCTCGAGCTGACGATTATCTTGGCTTCCTTGGTCCCATTGGTCGTACTTTATTCCCTGAAACCAAAGTGCGAGCAAGGTCTCAGTCTTTGGGATGAGATTTCGAACAAGAGCCAGAATACCTACAAGTGTTGCGAATGGACTGGGTCGAAGAGCTGTTTGTAAACCTCTGTATTTGGGGGGAATCTGCCGCGCAAGCTTGGTAGAATTCCAAGGTCTGATTTCAATTACTGGTAGCCAGAAAAATAAGATTGCTTTCTGCGTCGTTGTTATATATTTGATGCTATTCTAATGTCATGTTGTCACGAGGATGGCACCACGAATTTTATCCCGTCGAAGAGCAACGCGATTATATCTAGTGAAATATCATGGTTCTATAAGAAATAGGCTGCGCACTCAGTACAATTGGTATTTTGCAGACATGTCCCTGAAGATTAACTACCGCGGGTGAGTACCAATGTCTTTTGCTAGCCCAGTAGCGTTTAATCAACCAGAAATGATAATTACATGCAGCAGGTGTATACATTCATGGAGATTTACCTTCACCTGGCGCAGACTGCCAGTAGCCCGGTCTTTCAGTCATAGTAAGACCAAAGCTCTTCATGAAAGTTAAGACGTAGTTGATGGTCAGCCAATATGTTTAAGTGCGGGCTTGGACGAAGTGTAAGAGAAAGCGGATGAGCAAGCCGCACTTTGTTTTGATCGATATCCAGTAATAGAGATGAAACCGAATTCAATTCCTGATTCTGGGAGTATGTGTGTTTGACCGACCTCAAAGTCAATGCTCCTGGTGGTGATTCTGGTGAATTGCCAATTGAAATTTTACGCCGCTTAACCTTTTCAGGCCAAGGAAGCCTATAGATATTCACATTGGTATAGGAAGAAGAACAGGGTTGATTACGTATTCAATGTTCAAAAGTTTGCCTCGAGGCTGACATAGATAAAGTCCGTCTTCAACCACTTTACATATCCACCGAGCATAAAAAATTTACGCGGTGTAGTCGGAAATATGAGGCAGCCCAATAGCACGCCAAACGCGGTCCCCGGACGAGAGATTCAAACCAAAGAACCTGCCCCAAGACAACTTCAGAGCTCGAGCTTAGCTACTCCACCCTTTGACCAGCATGAAGCGCAAGAACACCCCCATGGTGGTAGTACAGCAGGTGCTCCTGGCCAAACTGTAGAATCAACACCAGTTATCCCCCACGTCTCCACTCCGTACTTCCCTTGCTCCTGGCCAGGATGTGGGAAAGAACATACGAGTCACTACAGTAAAAAGAAGCATGAAAGAGATTGTCTTGGCGGATCCTCTGCACGTCTCAACACACCTTTTGTTTGCAACCTCGCTTCTTGTCCCTGCGGAAACATTTCTTTCCCCAGCACTATATGGTATGCTTATTCTCATAAAAAAGAGCTGTTTTTCTCCATGGGAGCTAAGGAGCTGGATTCGTTTCGGGAGCCCACATACCGGTTTTTGAGACGAGTTTAGAGCGCCTTGGCTCTTTCTACACACTTTAATTCTAATATGCTAATTCGTTGGCAGGCTTGATAGTCACATTCAGCATAGAAATAGTAAGGTTATTTGCCAAGACAATTTATGCAACTGTGGTGGAGAATTCTCCGGGCAAAGGGGATTGAATACGCATATGGCGGCTATGGGTAGGTGGAAGAATCTTGCCTATCAACAATCCACCCCAAAGGACTCCACGAAGGATTCTGCCCAGGGTGTGACTGGAAGCCATCAAGCCTCAGAGGTTTTGGCTTCTTCCATGCTTCTTTATAATGGCCCTCAAGTATCCGGAGACCATGATAGAGGTGGAACAATGACGAATGTCTCTTTCGAACCTGGAACTTCCAATATTGAACGACGTGTCATGGAGGGTCAGGTGTGGAACTTAACCGATTCACTGAAGAGGAAGCATGTATGTCAAAGGACCTCCAATCATAAAAGACTGATACTAACTCTCGGTAGGCAAATGAGGCAACAAAGGCCGGCGGAACAGCCTCAGAGCCATCCAAGAGACTCAGAGCAGGGCCGGCCACTGGCACCTTCTATCCTCAATTAACGTATAAAATGTCGTACCGCCAGAACGACGCCGACAAGAACGACGATAACGATTGCCAACTTCTCGCCATCCGAACGGTCGATTCCAGCAAATCAGTAAACACGAGTGTAGTCCTCGCTGATTCTTTCCGCTCCGGAATCCAGGACATAGCCGAGCAATTCAACCAACACGCCGACAACTTCAACAAGCTCGATGAATGGCACAAAGGTCAAATCCTGGCTCTCGAGAAGCTCAATGAAGAAGATCAGCAGACCATCCGCGAACTACAGGAGCATTCTGCAAACCAGGTCGCTGAGATTGAGCGACTTTGCAAGTCACACGGGCAGCAAACCGAAGCACTGAGGGCGCTTCGGAGGAATGATGAGCTGGAGTCCGGCAAGAAATTCAAGGAGAGTGCAGTTGTGCAAGCCGCCAAGATCGAAGGAATCCGAGCGGGCTACGAGAACCAGATCGTGCAACTTAAGAAATCTGAAAGGCAAAACCTGGAGACTATCGAGAAGCTCAAGCTAGCCTCCTCCGCTCATCACATCGCCGAGGTCAAAAAGCTTCACCAGAAATACCAAAGCCAGATCCTGAAGTTAGAGAAGCTTAGGGTGGTGGACAAGGATAGCATTCGGGATATGATGAGAGATCTCGAGGGAGGTATTGGAAGGGAGAAACAACTCGAGGACGATTTCGAAAGACTCAAGAAGAAATACGAAGAGCTTGATGTGGAATGCCAAAGCCTGAAGGAAATGGCGGAGAGGCGTCTTAAGAGACTCAAGCTTGCAAAGGAACTACGAGAGGAGAATGAAAAGGAGATGGAGAATCTGACCAAACAATCCACCGAGCATGTTTCCGAACCCGCGGAATTGGAGAAGGAAACCCAGCAACCTGCTGAGCATGTTTCCGAACCTGTGGAATTGGAGAAGGAGAACCAGCAACCTGTTGAGCATGTTTCCGAACCTGTGCAATTGGAGAAGAAACCCCAGCAAGCAGAACAACAGTCTTCTGCCAAACCGGATATCGAAGGACCGAAGAGCACGGCGGATCAAGCATGTACCAATGCTCCTGTAAAGAACCCACGCGCGGAAGAGATCGAGATTGCGAGACTCCAAACGATGCATCGGCGTGATCAAGACCAGATCAGGGCTCTCACCCAGGGTAGAAAGGGAGATAAAGCCAAGATTACGGAGCTGCAGGAGCAAAACACGCAGATTAGTGCACTTGAGCAGGAGAATCAGGAGTTGTCTGCAGAACTTGAGAAGTTGAAGTACGCTCATGACTTTCGGAGTGTCTGATAAAGGACTAGAAGTGTAGAAGGGCTTCACATGGGTCTTTTACTTCTTTCGTTTTTGTATGTGCTTTGCTAGACAGGAATTGCTTCTGGAAGGATTATGAGAACTGGAGGTTAATTCTGGGGTGCGTGGATGGACGATATAACCTTTGTGTTAGATCTCGAGACCGCTGGTAGAACACAGTAATAAAATTGTATACACAACTCTGCAGTATCCTGACTCAAGTAACAAGTTGTCGAAAACGGCCTGAGTATGCGGCGGGGTATTGTACGATACTTCGCTTAAATACTCTACAGCAAGCGGGCTTCAAAACGAGATTCTCTCAAGACCCCGGTTCCTCGAGGCTTCCTTCACCCCTTCTGATGACTCTGCTCCGTCTCCCATGATGAAGGACTCCACATCATAATTCCACCATGCGACCCTCTATCAATCACCTGGCTGCGTTCACTGAACCTTCCAAGCAACCGAAACCCCACACCCCTATACAAGTGTTCTCCCGGACCGCTTGCTTCCAGCCCAACACACACGCCCTCGCTCTCTGCCCTCCTGATAAATTCAGCCATCAACAGCTTCCCAGCACCCCTCCCCTGGAACTCCGTCCCCACAACCACACTCCCCGCATGCCACCTATTCTTCCGCTCCGGCACACCATTCCAATACTTCTCGTCATCCGAAGCGACCAAAGACCTAAATTCAGCTCGCGCTTTCGGGTCAGCCGACTTATCTCCAACTGTCAGCTGCAAAACCTTGCAGTAAGCCCAAAACAGCCAGCTCAGAGCCCATAGCCAGAGGCTCCTGCGACTAGCAAGATGCTTCTTGGCTCCCTCGTCGTCGCCGAGTCGGAGAAATTGCGCGTATCCGATGGCATAAGAAGAATTGCTGGCTTCGCAGGCGACGAACGACAGAAACTGCGGGTTGAACAAGCGCGCCTGCGATCGCTCGCTGAAAGAACGAATGTAGTCTGCTGGGTACTTTTCGCGGTACGGAGCAAGGAAATGTATGAGAGGCGTGTCATAATATGTTTTGGCTGCGATTTCACCGATTCGATATCCTTCCCACAGACGAGCTTGTCGGATTATGATTGGTGACTTGGAAGTTGAGGATGGCTCTGCCTTTGTGGTCGTCTTTCCATTTATTGTGAGTGACATTTTGAATCAGCTGCGTGATACGGGGCCGTGACAAAAATGTATACTGTAAGCAGAAACTAAATAATCTCTCTACGAGGCCTTGAGGCCGAATAACATATAAAATTTGGAAAAAGGATACATTGACAAGAAAATCGGAAATTGTTAAGAAAATCGAGGTGCGCCTTTTTATCTACATGGCATGGACGTGGAAGCAATTCCTGCGTGAGTCATGCGGAATAGGAGTATAAGGGCCAAGAAGTCAAGTCCGTACACGTGACGCCGACTTCCTCTTGCAGCGGCGCCTCTGAGCTCCAGGACCCACTCGGTCTACACTCAATGTACGGAGTAGGTATATGACTAGACGTCAAGTCTTGCCGACGAGCTGACTGTTGGCGTCTGTTGTTTCTGATAGGAACAATAATGTTTGTTATGGAGTACAGCCCGCGGAATTCCCAATTGCTGTAAGCTTGGTCTTTCCAGGTCTGCAGGTTTGAGCGAAAGATATCAATTGTGAGGATCGACTTCTGGTCTCCAAGTTGGACTTCAGAGTGCAGGTCTTTTGCTCTTTCGGCTGAAGCCTTCCACTTCTTTCCCACCTCCTGATCGAAGGACCTCAATTGTGCAAAAGGGACGCAACATACAGCTACCAAGAAGAAATGCCACTGAAATTGGACACAAATATCATCTCAACGGCATAGACACAGAAAGAGTGTCTGGAATAAATAGGACTGAAATGCGTCTTGAAAAATGCCAATTTGTTGGATGACCAATTTCAACTAGAAATTCAAGCACCAATGTCACTCGAGTCCTGCCAAATTAACAAGCCAAAAATGATCCCCGTTTATGATTTGCGTATCTCAAACACTAGGCGACGCTGAACTAGCACATCCAAGCAAACGCCCAATGCCCGTGAATTTGACCAGGTCGTGTTGTTTTGTGGACTCGGTGTAAATCGAAATCACTCTTCATCCTCAACAATGATGTCTTTCGAGCTCGTAATTTTCCCGTGTCATGATCCAATCATTCATCGGCAAGTTCTTGCTCCAAGATGTCCCCTGAATAATCACCTCTGTCGTGTATCCATTGATAGAAATCGCCAATTTGGCTCAAACCGTTGCAAACTTCCACAACGCTGAACTTGGGTTGCACCCAATTACCATGCTCAGCCTTCTCGTCCCTCAGCGATGTGACACAGAAGCTCATATCATTCTCGAAACCGTTCCAATGTAAGTCGCTCGTATACGCACTTTCAAAATGTATGTTGTCTCTAGATGCAAAGTGCCCCACGTTCACTTTCTCCTCGAAAGCTTCATCATCGTCGAAATCCAGCTGTTCATCGTTATCTTCGGTGGAAACATCATCGAGGAAGTCTTCGTCATCGTCGAAATCCAGCCGTTCTTCGTTGTCTTCGGTTGGAACATCATAGAGGAAGTCTTCGTCATCTATAACGATAGAGAAGTATTCCAATTGATCGAATCGCCGCAGAAGCGCAGCCGGTGATTCGCAGAGCATAGGGCGCCCTTCATGAAATTCTGCTAAGAATTCATAAATTTCTTCAGAAAAAGCTATATGCTTAAAAAGCTTCATACACTCCATCTCCAAGAGAACATTGCGATGTTTTCGTAAAGTGAATAAGCGGTCACTGATGTAGATGGTGTCCTCCTGTAAATCGCAGAAAGTATCAAAAACGCGAATGTAACGCCTTAGTGCCTCTGCTCGTGCTTCCTGGGAAACGCCAATAATGGATGGAAGTCCACCACGCCCGGCTTTAGAAGCCTGCCATTCTCGTGTGCTTGGATCATACCATAGCTGAATGACCCGAGGGCGACGATGAGTTGCGAAGCGCCAGATCAGATTTCGCAACTCGATTGGAAGTTTTGGAAACAGGGTGAAGCTCTGGTCTGAGCATGGAGAAAGGGAAATCGGAGGCGCTGGTACTGGCTTCGGTCTGCGGCGCGGTTTTCTTCTCCCTGGAGCTGACCTTCGAGCTGCCGCACTTGCTACCATGTTTTAGCGAATGAAAGGATGCTGAATATACGGTAGTCGTTGGAATTCAAAGGTGTCGTGATACTGTGGAGTGAATTAAGGATTGTCTTCCGTGTTTGAGTGAAGTTTCCATCTACATTCGCACCCAATATTTACTAGGTAAATCCCTGCACGCTGAGTACAGTATCTGTGTGAGCGGGACTTACGGCCGTCAAAACCGCCATTGACATTCTGACAAGATATCACCCCAGAAAGAAAGAAATAGACAAACGGTGGCCCCCGCAGGTAAGTACCAATAATACATCTCGACTTGTTTACTACGTCAAAATAAAGCACTCTATTTGTGCTAGTTTGCTAATTTGACCATGTCTTGTCAGGCACTTTTTGATATCAAACCTCGAGCGGCCGCATTCTCCACCTCCTGAATAAGACCATACCATAACCTCCCTCGACGGCGAGATGTCGATGTACGCTGCCGGTCCAGACAGTCCCATGCCCAATGGCAATGGCACTGCGGATGGTCTGCCGCAAGCTCCCCAGGCAAACCAAGCCTGTATGACATGCAGGAAGCAAAAGCGCAAATGCAACAAAGCTCTGCCGGCCTGCGCGCTGTGCGAGCGTATGAACCGCCATTGCGATTACTCGGATAGCACGCCCCCACCTACCTCGGAAGACTTCAATGCCTTGCGAATGAAGCTTATGGAGCTCGAGTCGAGGTTGAATGAAGGGGGAGGCGGAGGCGGAGGTGTCATGAACTCACCCCCTCCATTTCCAACCCCTTCATCAGGCGCTTTGCCGGGCTCCGAAGCACTTGGCCCTCAGCTGCCTTACAGCCCCCAACAACAAGAAGCCCCGGCCCAATGGCATGGCGTGCAAAATCGCTTTCCCGCGATTGTCTTTCTTGACAAGGAATCGTTCACACATGGAGGGTGAGTCGCAATCAACCCAAAAATACAAATATGGAAGCTAATTGGGTTAGTATTAACATACCCAAGCCGTCTATTGAAATCCCGGTAGTAAGTGACTTTCTCTTCATTTTCTGTGGAGTGAGATAGCCAACATAACACAGGATGTGCTTGATCTTCTCGGGAATGGTCAAACTGTGCAAGCAATAGTCTCCGAATACTTCGCTACTGTCCATAGATGGATGCCTATTGTCTCCCAAATGCGAATGACCCGAAATATGGTCAATCCTATATGGGAAGCTGGTCCTGATCTTGCGTTACTATTCCTTTGTATGAAATTGATCATCTCGAGACCCCAGGATGGTATTGAGAGCTCTCAGAATCCCATTTACCTAGCCGCCAAGCGGTTCATTTCTCTACTCGAAATGAGTGGCGCCGCTACGCTCTTGATATTGCAGGCCAACCTTCTTGTGATGTGGTATGAATACGGTCAGGCCATATATCCTGCAGCCTGGATGACTGCTGGTTGGTGTGTTAGATACGGCAATCTCCTTGGTATCAATGGTCAGAGCGAAGCTGTACAACTTTTAGGACGCCCAGTAGGTGCGATTTACTAAAAACCGTCTCTTATGCTAACACCATCTGTAGAACACATGGACTGAAAAAGAAGAACGTCATCGGACATGGTGGGGCGTTCAGATTGCTGACAGGTAGATCGCTTGGATGGTTATAAGATTCGATGAACTGATCTATTATAGGGTTGTCTCGAATATAAGCCAAGGTTACATTATGAATTCCCAAGAGCCAGATGCTGAAACTGTTCTCCCTGTTGACGATGCAGCATGGGTAAGCCGGCAGCCTATGTTGAAATTGCTCAGACTGACAAGTAATCTAGGATGAAGGCGAGATGTCCGCCGCCACTCAGACTTTATCCTCCGCTCCTATCGAGGTTCCGGTTGCCCCCTTTCCGCGTCTCTGTCAGGCATCTTCAATGATGGGCAAAGTTCTTCATCACCATCATGCCGAAAACGTACCTACAGAAACTGCCCGCTTCGAGCTTGCCTCCCAGCTTTACCTCGACGTCTCGGCTCTCGCCAGAAAGATCACTGAAGATATAGCCACCGTACCAGATTACATGACCCTTACAGCCCCACTTTCGCTCACGTTCAGCGCCCTAGCGACTCTCTGTGAACCATATTCCTGCCCGACGAGTTACGGTAACAAGACTGCCAGTTCGGAAGGCGCTAACATGCAGATACAGGCAGTTGATGGCCTGAAGACTGTCTCGCGGAGCATCCTGGACTTCTCTGAGCAAATCAATGCCGTCACATCGGAACCGCAAGACCTTGATAGGATTTCCCCAATGGTCATGGCTCCATTGTACGCCGCGGCGGCAAACTTTGCTTGGCTAGTGCGAGAAAGTGGAGACGAGAATTCGCAGATGGCTCTTGATGCATTGCGTCGCACTCTGAGTAGACTTGGCACGCGTTGGAGAAACGCGGCAGAATACGCCAGAATCCTGGAAGCACAAGAGTTCCAGTACGCTGTTGGCAGTGCTGGTTCGTGAGAATTTACGGGGTGCCAGGATTTATGAATATTACTTGAAAATGACGACTGCGTAGGATGATACTTTACGATATGAATATACCAGATGAGTTACGACAGCGAACTGGGAGGTAGAGATCTTATACGTTATTTGGTATGCTAACACCCATCATAATAATACTAAAATACCTCCAACGCCACGCTATACTGCCCCAGACTATGTTCATTCAGACAAAATGTGATACCCCTAAACTAACCACTCATTCGTCGCTGTTAATCGCATATCTCGACCAGCTCCTGATTTTTGGACCCCAGCGATAAAACGCATATGGAACAGGAACCATCAAAGCAGAGATTGCCCCCAGGATTGTCAAAGTCCAATGCACACCAAGATTCTCATAAAACCTATCAAGCCATTGTTAGCATCTCTCACAAATCTCCAAGAGATACAACCACCCAACTTAAAGAATCCCAACCACGGTCATACCACCCGCCGCCAAATAGCGAATGAGCGTCAAACTCACCAGCGCAGAGGCAGCATACATTTCATACGTATCAATGATGTACTGATACGTGCTGATAAAGATGCACAGTATGCCATATCCAAACAATACCGACGCTACCAGGTCACTCCAGTAGCTGATACTGCTATAATTCGTCCACGCCATCCAGAACAAACTGATGGGCACAGCAGGCGCCCCAAACATCGCAAACCAAAGCCTCTTCTCCGGCGGCAGCTTCGCATCCAGCCCGCTTCTCTCCCGCGCGTCCTTCAAATCCCTCTTCGCCCACCGGTGGATAAGGGGAACCAGCAGCGAAGCCCCACAGAGCCCGAAAGCGATTCCCAAGAACGCCAGCCCGGTGATGCCTTCAGAGAAGCCGTACGTGTCGCCGTAAATATACGTATACCCATCCAGGAACGTGAACACGATGATGTAAACGACCGTTAGGTACAGCGCGAAGAGCAGCACGATCGGTTCTCGCGCCGTGAGCACAAAGGGTCTGGAAATCGCCTGCACCAGCCGCTTCCAGAACGTATCCGCGCGTATTTCGGCGGGCGCCACGAAACGCTCGTCTCCTGTCGCCTTGCGCATGTGCTGAGCTTTCCATGTTAAGAGCACGGGCGCGAATGTCTCCGGCTGGAAGAGCACGATTAGGACGAGTATCAGGCCGGAGATTATGAGCGTTATCCACTCGGTCCATCTCCAGCTGACCAGCGCAGACTGTCCAACGAAGCCCCCGACCACAGGACCGAGGATAGGACCCATGAGCGCAGCATTTGCGAACAGCGGCAATGCGTAGCCACGCTCAATGGGGTTCCAGATATCTGACAGAGAACCCCCGGCGCAGGTAAGTGGCGTGCTACCGAAAACGCCAGCCAGGAAGCGGAAGACTAGCTGCGCTCCAATATTCGGCGCCAGTGCAGAGGCCATGATCCAAATCATGTATATAACCATAGTAACGATATAAACGGGATTCCTGCCCACAGTCTCAGAGATAGGTCCAGCGAACAGGGCACCAAAGCCGAACCCTACCAGGAAGATACCGGTCGCAAGAATCTCCACAACCTCACTTACGCCAAAGTCCGCAGCTGCTTGGGGAAGAGCTGCGCTGTCGACGGAGGATGCGAAGTCGACGATGAAGCCGATGCAGGCTATTAAGATGGTGGCGAAGATACGCGTCCCGTAGCCCCAGTTGTGCGGATTCATGTCGTCCTTTTCACTCTCATATCCCACTACGAAGACCGTTTCCCTCTCTTCCTTCTCCCCGGAATTAGCTTTGGGAGATTTAGAGCGGTTGCTGCGCGTCTGGGTGATCTCTTTACTCAATTGCCGAACCTCAATGCCAGAGAGCGCATGTCCCATTGTCGTCCCAAAGGAATGGTTGGACTTCATAGTCGCGAGGATGCCATTCCCATCCGTGTCCTCCCCTTCTCTCTCTCCGTCCGCAGTGTCATCCGAGCTCGAGCCATTGGAGGGTAATTCTGCCTTCTCTGCGTCGCGAGTACCGGGACTCTGCTCTTCCTTGTCGATGGAGGAGTCTCGAAGAGTCAATGCCTCGCTATCGCCTTGCGCCGTGGAATCTTGCTCCGCGTTGCCGCGCTCGAGAGCCTCCGCACGTTTCTTGTCTCGCTCATATTGGGCTTGTACCTGGCGGGCGAATCTCCTATACTGGAGGAGAGATTGCATTCCGCTAACTGTAGCGTCTTGCTACGTTCAGAATCGCAGGAAATGGAAGGAGAAAATAAGAACTTATATGGAGAATGGGGGGAGGGTGGGGTAAAGGGGGTGGGGGCAAGAAACAATAATAAATAAAACGGAAATAAAGTCCAGCCATCATCACCATCATCACTTTAAAAGCAGTAACTAATTGTCGTAAATGGAACAAGTGGCGTTTATGATAGTTTCTCCGTATCTGAAATATTATTGTCACTATTGTTGTTGAGTGGAAGCTACGTCAGGGAAAGTGGGCTGGGGTGGAGTTACCTGCATTGAGCTACAGTAGTAGTCCACGCAATCATTCACGGGACGGGTAACATTCGTGCTTTCAAACGCTTGTTATTTCCGGTGTTTGCGGTCTATAGTTGTATCAGCGAAATGAGTTGATAAGCTTTACTTTACTTCTTGCGGAAGGAAGATAATTAAAAGTCTCTAATTGTTGCTCGGCAATCACAAATAGTCTTACCAATGCCTCGATATAGCAATATTCGATCTTAGCGTCTTTTTTCAATTCTTTTGTTTTCGCGCCTTCTTTTTTGTCAGACACCTTTCTTAGGCACAATTGTATACTGTATGGCTAAATTAGAAGACTTGGATTTGTCCTGGAATAGCAAAAGCATTGTTGTCTATCAACTTGCATGTCTTCTCTATCTACTCAAGTATGGTATTCGTACAATATTCTAGGGAAAGCAATGCGTCTTGTCAAATCTAGAACTTGTAGACCTGATCCTTGGTATATCCAAGTTCGTGAAGAACGCTTCCATCAATCTCACCTTGGTCCGAAGGCGACTTCTTGGGTCCAGAAATGGCCTTGTACATGCCCGGTGGCCCGCAAACAAAAATCTTGATGTTCTCGGTCTTTGGCTCAGGAAGGACTGTCTTTAGCAGCTCCTTGTTGATGAATCCCTTTCCACCGCTCCACTCCTTTGGTGGCTTGTCCAAGACGTAGAATGCGCGGAAACGTTGTGGGTATTTGTTCTCGAGTTCCTGAAATTCGTGCTTTAGAAGAATATCCTCCTCTGTGACGTTTGCGAAGACCAGGGTAACTTTGGTCTTGTCATCTGGGTTATTGAAGATTGCGCGGGCAAGTTGGTACATGGGAGTGATTCCAGTACCTCCAGAAATCAGGGCAATGTGGCTGTGCTTGTTGGGCGTCCATGGATATTTGGGGATCGGGCCCTTGAAGTCGAGTCGCTGGCCTGGTTTCATATTGTGCAAGTGTTCGGACATTGCACCATTGGGGTATTTCTTGACGAGAAGATCTAGGAATCCCGTTTCCTCTGCAACGTATTAGCAGAATACTGATATGCCTTGAGGCGAACTTCATACCTTCGTCGTTAACTGGAGTGTATGGCCGAATGGCAGGCTTCTCCATCTCCGGCCCCTTGTACTTGGTAATGATGGCCGATGCAACAGCAAGACCACTGACCTGGTCTGCCTCTGGTAGCTCGAAACGGAACTTTTTGGTGTTATGGTTGATGTTCTCGATACTATCCAATTTCAAGCTGATGAAGCCCTGGTCACCTCCGGTAAACGCAGCCTTTCCAGCTATACCTTCGGCCTTTGATTTGCCCTTCCCAACGGCTTCCTTGGCCTTTACTTCGGCATCTTTGGCTGCATTCTTGACCTTCGATGCATTGTCGCCTGAATTATAGAAATAGTATCCGCCTCCAGCACCAACAGCGGCTGCGATGGCACCGTAGAGTAATGTGTTCGAGCCGCCGCTTGCTGGTTCGGTTGCATATCTACGGTATTGCTAGACGGGTTTATTAGCTTTGTGTTCAGCCTGGAAATCAATTGGCTTGCGGATGGCGCAGAGTGTCAACAAGGCATTCAACTGGCTATTGACCAACAGAAGCTTCAAAATAGACAACTCACAGTCTTTAACGGCTGAGCCGCTCGGAATGCCTGTCTTGCAAACATGATTGAGAGAATTGTGTGTTAAGGATCAAAGGTCAATTGCTTCCGAGAGGGAAGCTTGGTAATCTGTAAGCTCTTCAAGAGAAAGTGCAATTTCGGCCGTGCCATGACGTCGGCAACCCCGCTAGGTTAAAACGGGACACACCACACCCCTGGTGCCCCTCTACATCCCAAATTCCCAATATCAAGTGAGAAGACTTACCATATTGACTTCAATATTCTTTAGTACTTGCACTTGTTTGCTATAAAGCTGCAATGCGAGCGAGACACTTCGACGGAGATCTAGTAAGGCTGGACTGCGCAAGTGCCACGTCTGAAATATATATGTCCCTTCCCTACCGGCACTTCACCTCTACCAGAAACTGCTGCATTCAACACCCCCTATTCTTTGTTGCTTTGATAGCATTTTCAGTACCAACTAGTGAAGGCAAGCAATACGCATCGTACAATACTCCGTAAAGTGCAGTGCAGTTCCGTCTCTCCTGCCTCCATGCCCAAGTTTGGGGCTCAGTCCACTTTGAAAAGAAGCTGCTTATGGTTCTGACTCATTTTGGCGGCTTTGAAGGACGAGACTACCGTGCTGGTATCATTCAAGATGCGCTCATGGCTTCTTCGAGTATGGGACTTGAATAGACTTTGCTTGCGTCGCTGAGAAGTATGTGGCCAACTGTCTACCGGCCTACTCTAGCGATCAAAATATGTATTGGGAGTGCTCTCGGGGAAAGCTCTTCGTATCATACACACTTCTCGGTAGCATTGGGCGAAATCGCGGTCACATAAGCCCGGTATATTATTTAACTTACATACTAGACTTCACCTATCTCTGCTTTATTTGCGATTCTAAAACCTTTAAGCTAAAGGTTTCAGCTATATTAAATTATTACTAGTAACTAGCTACGGATTGGCGCGTAAAAGCTAAACTGGCCTGCTGGGTCGAAATCTTCTTTCAAAGCAGATAAACGGTTCTGGCGCCATTGATCGCTGCCATACCAGGCTGCGGGGGTTTCATCACCATAGGCATAGTTGACATACGTGTTCAGACTGGTCTCTCCACTGCCTTGGAAGAGGATCTGGCGAATCGTATTTCCAAGCGCTGAGGCGATCGCGTCCGTTGCCGGCCCATTGGGCGCATACGTAAGGAGCGGGGCGACGAGAAGGTTGTCCTCGCGGTAGGCAAAAGCCGTTGCATCTTGGCCGATGGCTTTTACGCCTTGTTGTGAATAACCCTCGAACATGAAAAGTGCATGACCGAAGGGACTGTTTGCAGCTGTGGTAGCTTCCCTGAAAAGTTCGTACACCAGTCCCTGGGCTATCGGGTTATAAGACTTGAGATAGATGGGGAAGCGTGGGTTGGCGTTTCCGGTCTTTTGACAAGGCGTATCACTGAGGGAGATACCGGTCCATGCAGCCAAGTCGCGATAGGTTCCCGACACAGACTCGGTACTGATGGGCCCAAGTTTGAGAAACGGATTCGTGTGAGCAGCATCGACCTTATTCACCCCTTCTTGGATGAGATACATTGCGATAACGGGCTGTGAAAAGAGTCAGCATATGTTAAAGGATCGGTGTAATCATAGACTCTGCACTCACCTTTTCCGCATCAGTAGTCGGATCGAAGTACCAATACGACCAGTTGATGAGATCCACAGGCATGGTTGCGCCGTTTGTGAGCCACTGCTGATTGGCGAGAGCATAGACAGCCTCAACTTTGCTGCCGCTGAAGATGAGCGTCTCCATGGCATAGTTGGGATGCTGGATATCATAGATTTGTGATGTAACGGAAGTAACAATGCCAAAGTTGTGCCCGGCGCCCTTCATGGCCCAAAAGAGTTCTGAGTGTTCGTTGACTGTGATCAAGCTACCGTTGGCCAGGACGACATTCAGCGAGACGTATTGGTCTGAGACGAGGCCGTGGCGACCCTGAAGCCATCCATGACCACCTCCGAGGCCAGGACCCATATAGCCCACACATTCACACGTGCCCGTCACTATCTCTCGAGATTAGTCGAGGCCAGTTGAAAATCATATGCTACACATTGGTTCTCTCACCTGTCTGTTTTCCTACTGCCCAAAGTGCATCTGTGAGGTTCTTAGACATGACTCCACCGCCAATGGTGGCCGTGCTCCCATCCTGGGCAACGACGATGCTATTGAGCTGGCTCATATGGATTTCGATTCCACGGGTCATTTTCCCCAACGTAGTGATTGAACCATGCACGCCATTGGTGGCAAGGAAAGGCAATGAGTGCTGGTTGGCGAATTTGACCTAAACCGTGACAATATAAGCAAGCTGTTACCGAGACTTAGGGAGCAGTCTTACGGTCTGGACCACGTCATTTTCAGTACCGGGCACAACCACGACGTTTGCCACGGGAGTACTATAGTTGGACCATCGAAGCACAGCGGCATTGAAAGCGGCGGTGCCTGGCTGGTAGATCTGGGCAGTGTTGGAGAGCTGCTTAGCTAGCTGCGCGTAGTTCTGACATGAAACTGCAGCTGCCGAGGCCAAGAGGGCGGCAAGTTTCAGCGGTAGGTGATGCATCGATGCGGCGAAAGAAAACAAAAGCAAGCAAGCCGCAGAAATTAAAAGTTTAAATGGAACGAGTGGTTGGATAAGGAGACGAGCATCAGTGCTGGGGCTGGGAGAGCGATATATATTGCTGGTGCTCTCCCGCGGGTGGATTGGTTGTAATTTGCTAACAAAAGCCGAAGCTAGAACGGTCTTTGGAACTACTGCCTAGGTACTAGGTAAATTACTTGCAGCCATTGCCAATGTAGGCCCCGTTCCGCTGGGATGGGATGGGATGGGATGGGATGGGACGGTTCAGCCAATTTTTGGCAGGCAGCCAAGATCGGGCCGGGGGTTCACCTGTTATGCATAAGGGAGCTCAAGCTCGAGCTCCGCTCTCATCTGTTCCGTACTCAGTATTGTCTCACCTCAACGTGGTCCAGGCCAGGCTCATTGTTGCGTTCACTAATTTCACTCCTGAGCTATCCCTTTTAGTACACCAGAGTACGTAGAGGGAGGTACCTTGCGTCAAGGGGACAAGTGTGGAAAGTGGACTTTCATGTCTACTCAGTCTCCGTACCCTCCGTAAACGCAAATAATGATGGATGAGATACCCAGCAACCACTAAGCAACGAACGGAATGGCTTGCATATACAAGTAGGGTTAGGCTCGTAGGGGACTGCCCGTTACCTTTCCCATCCGTACCTTTCCTAGCTTTCTTAGCAAAGCCGAGTAGTGTAGTATCCCGTCCCCGTCCACGATTAATAAACATATACAGTAGTAACTGTACGGAGTATGGAGACGGAGAACCTCCGCACCATGTCAGCACGCCCCATAAAACTCATCGTTACCCCAACCATACTCGTACCTTAACTACTCTATCCAACTGAACGGATACTCGTACAGTAACAAATGCGCAATATACCACTACCGTACTATCTTACCTCCAAGGTATTTTTTTGCTTCATTTCGCTTAATACTAACACTCCGATTAGTTCAAATAGCTAGAGTGGAGTGATTTACCTAAGGACGTGCTATCCTAGCATTCTCCATAAAAGCTAAAGCACCCAATAGGTTATTACGAATAGCCTTAAGCGAGAGGCAGCCAAAAAATACCTTGGAGGTAAGATAGTACAGTATCCCATCTATCAGTATTTCTCCCTTTTTTGCCAGCGACCCACGACCACGGGTGAGAAGGTCTTAGTGAAGAATATTCCTGCATCTTTTTGCTAGTCCTATGCTTCTCTTGTCTTAGTACCTACCGCAGGGTCTCGGATGTCTCGGTTAGAAGCACCTCGATCAGATCGAGATCGGAGATGCTCCCGGGTTACTACAAGTAGTATAGAAGTACGGAGGTGCAGGCCCAAAAGGATTAAGCAATATACGGCGTTGCTTGGCACTGGCTTCCAAGCTAAAAATCCCTGTTGGCCACGCCGCGCCACGTCGCGCCACGGTTTTCGCCAAGAGTCATCCTGTCCTGGCCTGGGTATATGGAGGTTGCGTCTCCACACGAGTATAGCACCGATGAGCATAAATTTACTATTACAAGTCTATGTTATAAGTCATTTCTTATCAAATCAAATCAAAACAAGGGGCTGTTACTATAACTCGTTGAATAGTTATTTTTGTTGGAAGTAATTCGAGTTAACTACAAAGTAGATATAAAACATTTGACCTTGAACTAAAGGAGAAGAAGAAGAAAAAGAGGAGAAAGGAGAAAGTGAACCGTTTACAAGTATAGCCCTATATAAAATAATTATAAATCTTGGTACTTGTTTCTATAACAACCCCTTAGCTAGATATATTAAGACTTTTGTTCAAGAAGTTTTTATATTAAGATTGGCTTTGCTTTGCAGTTCTAAAGTAAAAAGCTAGTTTTATATGTGGGATTTTATTCATCTCCGCAGACTCCGCAAACTCCGTTAAGTAGTAGGGAGGGAGTATTGACTTGAGCAAGAAAGGTGAGTAGTGCTAATAATAATAAGAGAACAGAGCCTGACCAATTCCTAAGTAACTAACTAACAGGAAGCTATCGCGAGGCTCTACAGATAACAAAAGCCGCGCAAAGCCTAGTACAGTACTGTAATAATGCAAATAAAGCCACTGGCTTAATTGCCATGCCTCATAGCCGCAACTATTCACTCCCGACAACAGCCACGCACTTTCTGTTTGTATTGCGAGACACACTACCGTGCTTGTGTCATTGGTCTAGATCAAAAGCCCGGACGTTACGAGTTGCTATGACCATGATAAGAGCCGAGCCGGGCGCACGTTGTGGTCCCCTGTCTCGGCTGGACTGAACGCCACGCCCCCCCCCTTTTCCTCGGAAGATCATAAACAGGCAATCCCCTGCATCAGTGCAATGCAGTCGCTCGAACTTAATCCAGAACGCCGTACTCGCATCTGCAGGGTACTCCGTAAAGGGCGCGAATCTGGGCCATTGAATAAGTCACTGATTTCAACAGCATTTTGAAATGCCTTAGCCCTTTTTAGTATTCAAGATCAGTGCAGGATATAGAGTCAACTATGAAGACTGAACAATGTAATCCATAGTCGTTCGTCAAAACTGATATTACTTCGGACACTAATTTTCAGGCGAAGGCCGGCTGGTTGTTGGCTCTTTGGTAATAATGGGTCGATTAGAGAGGTAAGCAGGATCTTATTTTCCGTAGCGCATCCTGCCCCGCCGCTACCGGTCCCCAACTGCCACTTTAGTATTTCCGCATCTGTTATACCAAAACAAAACACGGGAAGCATCAAAACGTTGGTCAGAGAACTTCTACAGTACGAGCCGCCCTGCTAGATACTGTGCGAGAATTAGCAAACCCTAAAGTTAGCGGTGCTTTAATATAGGTACCTACTACAGTACTGTATCGCATAATCATGTGGAAATCAGGGACTATCAATTATCAGGGCGCTGTATCAGAGTGCTGTATCTTAGCGTTCGCTGATACAATTATGCCCGCCTCTGGTGTGAAAATATCCCTCAACTCCAAGAGGGACGGGACAGGATAGACAGGGTAGCTCCAGCTGAGTATTTGTCCTATTGTCCTAGCTAGGCAGCACTTGTACTTCTCCAGGCCCCAGGGACCTGGAGGGATGGTACCAGGAGGGAGGGGACGGGACAGACCCAGTGGCTATAGATGCCAAGATGGGGGTATTTGTCTTTGTCCTAGCACTTGTATAATAAGTCTAAGAACCCCCTAACATTACTTGTACTAACTGCCTTGAAGCCTTTTCAACACATCAAACTCCTTGGTGTCTCCAGATCTGCTGGCGATCGCAATGTCTGACCCCAGTGACCCGGCGGCTCAAGCTGCCATGGCGGCAGCAATAGCAAAAGCAGTTTATGCGTTTAATGCTGAGTTGTGGACGCTCTATACATTCGGCGTCTTAGTGACGATTCTCAGGACGTATGCTCGGGTCAAGTTCGTGGGCCTTAGAGGTCTTCGACCCGACGACTTCATCGTCTGGGCTGCCATTGTATGTATAAGACTGGGTTCTCTGACAGTGTCATCAGCTTCCATTGCTAATGCGGGTCCCAATTCACAGCTTCTCTATACCACGCAGTCGACGCTAGCATACTTCGCAGTTAATTACGGTCACAGCTACGCAAATAATGGCATGACGCCCGCAGAGCGAGCTGCATTGTCCACCGATTCTGAAGAATACCACCTCAGGTGCGTCCCGGGCAGCAAACGAAGAAAGTGCTGGGCAGAATAACGGACCGCTTCTCACTTTTTTAATAGATTATTCGGCTCCAAAGTCCAAGTAGTTGGCTGGACTATCTATGTGTGCTTGATTGGCACGCTCAAGACTGCCGTGCTTGTGTTCTATATCCGACTAATGGTTGGTTAACGATGACCTCTGACCTAGGATTACGGTTACTGATTTGTGAACTCAACAGGAAGGCCTCAGCAATCATTTCGTCGTCCGTATCTGGGTCGGATTTGGGCTCGTCGGTGCGACGTTCGTCGCGTCGATTTTAACCATCTTTTCGGCATGCCGGCCGTTTTCCAAGTACTGGCAGATCGTTCCGAATCCAGGCAGTACGTCTACATTGATGTGTTGTTATCATCTCAACAGCTGCTGACAATTCTGCTTATAGACGCCTGCCAGGCCGCTGTGTCCAGCCCGATCGTATGGGTCACGTTCGCATCGAGTGTGGTCACCGATATCTACCTCATTATGATACCCCTTCCCAGTATGCCGATCCCGAGTATTTTTCTTCGTTATTCGGGGAAATCCAGGAGCCTTGGAGGTGCTTCGGGAGATTCTAAATACTCCGGAACCTACTTGATGCTCCCGAACCTCCAAAATGTTGATTAATTAGGCAATGCTGACCTTGCCATCTTACAGTGCTTTGGGGAACGAGCCTTAAACTAGTAAAGAAGATTGCCGCCACTTTCGTACTAGGTACAGGCGTTTTTGTCCTTGTCTGCTCGCTTTTAAAGACTGTCTTTGTCTCCACGGTAAGGCGGTGCTATATGAACCTCCTCCCCTTTATACCCCACTTTGACAAGGCAACATTTATCTGACTTTGATTCATTACCAGGATCCAATTCACGGCGCACAGCTCGCTGGCGAATGGGGTACGCGAGAAGCATTCGTCTCGGTGGTCACTACCAACCTCCCAATGATATTCCCTCTGCTCAAGACATGGCTGGCACCAATATTCGGTAGTGCGATCTATTCTCGTGGTACAGCATCCAAGCATCCATCTGGCTTTCAAACCATCGGTGGCGGTGACGGCATTACCACTGAAGGGGGCCGGCGTCGTCAACTCACTGGGTCCAAATCTCAGGTCACCAGTAACGTCTCATTTGGCGGGAGTGAGGAACGAATAATCAACGATGTGAAGATGCAGAACCTAACGTCCTCTGCCGAGTCAGCAGCATCTACTACTAACCCACCATTAAAGGGTATTATGGTCTCCAGCGAATTCCAGATCGTCGATGATAAAGCTAGCCAAATCGGCCATCGGGATATAGGACATCCTCATGAGTCTTGGTAGCAATAGAGATAGATATATAAAAGTGATATGTTATTTAGATGTAGATTCTTGTACCGAGTAGATTGGCGTTAGGATAAATCATATTTGCTTGGCGTTAGAATTAAGCTTCCCCCATAACAATCTAAGCTGTGTTCACATCTTCAGACATGGACAGAAAGAATTGAAAAGAAATGCTGCTGGGTTTTATTTTATTTGGAATTTGATGCATGTGGAATCATTTGAATTAAGGGGGGGGGGTTCGGTGATTTAGTGGCATTTGATTAGTCATGAACCGCGGTTGATTCCATCCCGCCCCGCCCGCTTTCTATGACGACTTGACGCGCTAAAAAGTGTAAGCTCTACCTTCTCTTTGTAGAATATATAGACATCGAACTCCATCCCATCTCTTTAAGATCTGATAGTTTATTCAATCATCCGTCCCAAAACCCCTACACTTCAATCTACAACTTTGCAAACAACCATACCTCCGCCACCCACCAAGCTACAGCCAACCTGCCTTTCTCACCCCGCACCCTCCTCGCCCCCCTAGCCCTCCTCCTCAT